>JAXCGZ010021349.1:35000-47500 GCA_037179515.1 Halocaridina rubra
TGTGTCACTTAGAGATAAAATAGTTAATAAAAATCATGTTGACTAATGAATCGCAATATATTCTTTCTGGCATTTACACATTGACGATTTCAGTCCATGTAAACTTGAAAAACACTTTATATGCTTTGATCCGCGTTTCTTAAGCTTTTCCTCCCTCAGCACCTCCTGTAGACATGTCTAGGCAGTCCAGCGCCCACTAACTCTGGCTCCCATCTGGTTACTACAAGACTAAAGTGAAGTGAAGTGCAATACCTCTTGCTCATTTATATTGTCCATTCTCCAAAACAAAAACATTAAGTATCCCAATACTATTGGCGAAAGCAAGAAGAAAAACCGAGAAAGAAAAGAACACAGACAAACTCAATCAAACATACACAGCAGGATAATCAAACATACACTCACCAATACAATTTTTGTTGTTGTTTATGTGCGACTAGTTTCTTAAATCGAGTCTTCGTGTTGGCCAGAGCCACCCTCACTACGTGAAGCAGCCCACCTTGAAGGCATTTTCGGACATTTATTTTAATCAGGAGCATTGTGGAGAATGCATTCTCACACAGGTGTGTAATTGGAGATGGAATGATCACTTCCCGCGCTGCCCTCGCCAGTCCAGGGAATGCTACCAACAGATCATATGACCAGATATGACTTGGTCATATCTAGTTCTCTTCGCCTGAAGAGCCTCGAGAGTCTGTTCATATTCTGCAGCTGGATGTGTGCCTGGTGTTCTTGGAGTCTAGCAGGATTCCAATTAGATTTACAAATAATGATATGGCAGGTCATGCCTTATGCCCGGTCTGGTCCTTCATGATCGTCCAGGAGTTTAGGGAATCCATACGTGACATATTCGTCATTCCATATGCGTGTGTTCGACATTGCAGTATCAAAGAAACCTGTGCACAAAATGAAGAGGGTGGTAGCATAAAAGAACCAATCAAAATGATATATTTGATATACAAAATTCAGTCGATTGGTGTTTTGACCATAGGTAACGTTCCCATAAAAATAAGAAAAGGAAAAAATAACTTAAACTGTTAACACAGATGAAAATTAGGTTGAAGTTTATGAAATTGAAAAAAAATATTAATAAAAAAAAAAAAAAAAAAAAAAAATATATATATATATATATATATATATATATATATATATATATATATATATATATATATATATATATATATATATATATATATATATATATATATATATATATATATATATATATATGTCAAAGAAGTATCCCTTCAATACTGGGCACCCCATGCTAGGAACACTGCCATTTTTCCACTACGTAAGCAGCATTTCCCAGCACCCTCTAAAATTTATTTCAGTACCTCCTTGGGATGCCGGCACCCCAGGTTAAGAAACACTGCTTTAGATGAACTCGCCTAATATACAATGCACTGTCATTTTAAGATGCACTGATAGCCCGAACTGTTAAAACGCCAGAAAACTTTGTGGAAGAAATATGAATGGAGAAGTGCCTATTATTTTGGCTAAATCCAGTAGGCTATCTAGACAGTGTTGTTTCTCCGGAGAATTGTGTGTATCGGATTTTCTTCTTGGCGTTGTGTGTTATCTTGTTCAGAACCAGAGGGGGTAATTAGGCGGAAAATTGTTTATCGCAACTCATAACTTTGTTGCTGAAGATGATGGACTACCCAGAGGGAACAAAAAAAGTAGCCTATATCAGTTTCCTGAAGATTTCTGGCCGAAAAGCTAGTTTAAGGATAGGTGAAGGTCATATTTTTAGCAAGCAGTGCTCTGATAGATCTTTTTATGGGGGGAGTTATTTATTTATTTATTTAGATATTAACTATGTGGATGTCGATGAGGAGTAACCCATTGCTCCTCTATCTACACTGCATCATACTTTGGCAGTTCAGCAGTCCTTCACTCCTGTACTTTTCTAGATAGCCTCCTTTTTAATTAGTCTGCATTTGAGATTTGCTTCCGTCTCCGAAATGGTATTTAGTTTAGTCCATCATTAGAAATATAATAACTAATGAGTTGCATATAAAATACTTTTATAGGACTGTCAGAAATTAACGCAGATTTGCATAAAAAAGTACTGCTGAAGATAAGTAGCGGCGTTCTTTTATTTTGTTTTTCATATATATCCTAAACGTAGAAAAGGGCATTCTTTCCTGCAGGTATATTCACTCTTTTTTTGTAAGGCAGCACACTAAATTATATAGATGACCAATGCGAAATTACAAAAAAATTAAACCCCTTATGCATATATAAACATACAATGGCATATATTAGCCCATAAAAAGAAAATGTAATCCTGATTCAAATAATTATTCATATAATGTATTCCATGACTACAAAATTGCATGCATAACATGTAAATATAAGTTTGCTGTTCAATTGCTATGTCAGTTGATTAATAGTAAAATATTTATACATCAAGTTAATTGATATGACATTTAGTCAGTGCTTGCATACGTATGGTACCGGTAGCTTTATTCTATTTTGTGAATCTGCTCTAGCAACAAACATATTTCCAAAATTATTGCAATTAAATATTAAGTTTCACTGTTAATGAGTGTCATTTCATTAAAAAAAAAACCACGAGAGATCTATTATGCATTCTCTCATTTCTGTGCCGAATGGCATTGTAGAGACGATGCGGGGGTTGGGTTCCTCTGTAAGAAAATGGAATGAATATACTTGCTCCTCGATTCTGTAGTTATCTGACATACATCAAATGTCATATATATAGATAGAAATTGATAGAGAGAGAGAGAGAGAGAGAGAGAGAGAGAGAGAGAGAGAGAGAGAGGAGAGGAGGAGAGAGAGAGAGAGAGAGAGAGAGAGAGAGAGAGAGAGAGAGAGAGAGAGAGAGAGAGAGAGAGAGAGAGAGAGAGAGAGCAACTATATTAACATGTGATAACAAATTAAAAACACTCTCATTAAAGGAAAACCTTTGGGCGTCCTCGTAGTTATATTAGAAAGATATTCTTAGTAGAGAGAGAAAGAGAGAGAGAGGGGGAAAGAGGAAAACACGATACAAGGATGGAAAATGAGGATAAACTAAGAAAAAGACTGAAAAATAAATGTGCATTATGATGAAAGGAAAAGAGCTTTTGATCTTGACCTCCTTAAAAGAGGATTACTCTCTCTCAGTGTGTATTTCGCCTTCCCATGGCGATTCATAAATCTTGTATATTTGGTCTACTGAATTATATGTGGGGTGGTTTCGTCGGTAAGGTCATTTCTGTGTTTATGAGGGATTCTCACGGTCATGGTATCAGCCATCGAGATGAGTAATTCGAAAAAGAGAGACTCTCTCAAACCTTTCGTCGTATCCCTTTTCCTTAGTAGCAAACCTCATATATATATATATATATATATATATATATATATATATATATATATATATATATATATATACACACGAATTTTATGTTTCATTATTAGCTCCCATTTGGGGAAAAGCACTAACAGATTGAATCTATACACTTAAAACTCGAACGCTGGTCCACTACCTCCCGAGTTTTGCATTCTACCGAAATGCTATGTAGGTAGGTTCTTTCATATATATATATATATATATATATATATATATATATATATATATATTATATATATATATATATATATATATATATATATATATATATGTATATATATATATATATATATATATATATATATATATATATATATATATATATATATATTTCCTGATGTTGGTGGGTAGCAAGATACATCATTAGGAAATTGTGTATCTAAGTGTTTTTCATCAAAAGTATGCAGATACTTGTAACAGATCATGCATGGGTTTACGTGTTTAATGATTATAAAGTGGTGCATTCCTTTTACAGGCGGACCAGGAGTTAGTATCATGAAGTACAACGGCAAAGTGAGTGTTATTCTTTTAACACTGTTATGCTCGTTTAGATCCGTGAATATGTTTTATATAGGACATTGCATACGTACACAATGCCATTCGTCAGTCTTGTATAATATTTAAGTCCATCTTTATCTTCGAAAATTAGTCCTTCATGGCTGAATATATGGGCTAATTTGTCTTTTTCGCTTTTCTGCCTCTTTAAAATACTTCTACTATTACTACTACTGCTGCTGCTGCTGCTATTCTCAGCAAAGCGAGCGAATGTATTTGCTGTTACAGTATTGCCAGATATATATGTGCGACATATTGTTTTACTGCCTATGTAACCCTATGAGCTTCGATTAAGCATTAACCTCGCTGTTCTTCGCATATTCTATTCTCCCATCATCGCATAGTAAAATTTAAAGAAATTCTTACGATATCATTGCGCAGATCCAATAAGTGCGTAATTTTAGTCGGAATGGGACGACTGGGCGATGCCTCTTTGGTCCGGCCGTTTTGACGCTATCCGCTTTGTAAAGATTTTAGGTTAGGTTAGGATTTCAAAATATAAAAATCTTCTTATCGATATCCAAATGGGTTGTCTCCAAAATTTGTTTGACACCCAAAGAACTTACGCCAAAATAGCAGCAACAAATTGTACTAAACCAAATCTAGTAGAGTAGAAAAATTGAGGAATTGTATTTCGCTGTTCCCTTAATTCCATGAATTCATTAATTAGAAGCTACACTGTGCATTGGTTAATAGCATCATTCTCTCTCTCTCTCTCTCTCTCTCTCTCTCTCTCTCTCTCTCTCTCTCTCTCTCTCTCTCTCTCTCTCTCTCTCTCTCTCTCTTCCTTCCTTTCTTCTTGCCCCATCTTTTTTTCTCTTGCGCTCCCTGTCAGCAAGAATATTAAAAACATCTTAATATTGCATGAAAACTTTAATCTTCCATGGGAGGTTCTCCGTGGAAGAGAGACATATGGATGTAATTATTCAAGATCCAAATTCAACTTTACTTCATTTACCCCATATGATAATCTTTTTTTTTTCTATTTTTAGCGGAGAGGTCTTATTTTAGGATCGCTGCCATGCTACATCATGGAATATTTGGCATGCATGAATTTTCGCCGCTGGCTCTTTGCAGATACATTTTTTACGTATGACTTTTATCTGTACCATTTTATTCTAGAAGTTTTTTCTTACGAATTTGCAGTTTCATAAATATTTGTGATTTTCTTTTTATTTTACGACTTTGTAGAGTAACAGAAATTTTCAAGAATATTTGTGAACTGGTTTCTTCCCAAATATCTTTTTTTTTAATCCATTTTTCATACTGTGCAAGGAAATTTTGAATAAGGAGGTCGGTATTTTATACACCAAAATAGCTGAGGTGGCCATATTTTTAGCCTTCCTCAGTAACAGTGTTTTTATTACTAAGTAAAACTTATTTAATATTGCAGTATAATAAAAAGGACAATATGTTTGAACCATAGATAGGCTAAGTATTATAATTAGCACATGTATTATTTCTATAATTTTATAAGGCAAAAGATCCTTGCCCACTTTCCTTGTAGATGGCCCAAGCAGGATTTTGAAGGAGGGAATTGTGGTAACCCTTTACCCTCGAGAAGCAAAGCGGAGCGATCGAGGTATGTTTGGCTCATGTTGACTATATGTATGCATTGGCTCATTCACCTCCCTTACAATAGGGATTTCTCCCATTGTATAAGTATATAAGTCCAAGCAAATATATGTATTTTCCTGAGATATCTTGCTAACAAAGAGAGACATGTAACAAAAGGTGAAGGCCCATATACTTTACTAACAGTCATTGAAGTCGGGAGAAAACAAGGACCTAAATTTTACGGTCATTCTTATGCTAATACAGAAGAGACGATAAAATGTTTTTTCTCCTTTGGTAAACAATTCGTTTTAGATAGATAGATAGATAATAGAAAGAGAGAGAGAGAGAGAGAGAGAGAGAGAGAGAGAGAGAGAGAGAGAGAGAGAGAGAGAGAGAGAGAGAGAGAGAGAGAGAGAGAGAGAGAGAGAGAGAGAGAGATTTTATTTTTATTTTATTAATTTATTGCGCCAAGGCGTCAGACATTACATGAGTTCATACAAATAATGCTTCAAATGGATATAAAACCAAGAATTGAACATGGTTTACAGGGAGGTGTACATATTGATAAAACATTGCAGAGAGAGAGAGAGAGAGAGAGAGAGAGAGAGAGAGATAACTGTATTCAGTTTTCTATATTCATGTAAAAGAGGAGAAACTTGAATCAAGAGAGCACAAATTAAATAATGACACGAAGGCGGATGAAAATGAAATTACCTGAAAACAGAGTGTGTAGACCTATAATTTTTTTTTTGGGGGGGTCAATGTCAAAAATATTATTAGTTTTATAAGAGGAATTTTATTGTATTTCTTTCATGTTTGAGTTAAATCTTATTTGGAGTTCAAATAATTAATTAGAAGTTTGTTCATTCTTTTTCATTCAGAGCTTAATGTGAATAAAATAATCTACAAGACAAGAAAACTTTACTATAAACTGTTCCATATTATTCACTTTCAAGTATTTAACATATATATAAAGTTTTAGTGAAGTAGAATGTATAAATCCCCTTTCAGCAGTGACCCTCATTCATTAATTACAAAACAAAGAAGTGTGCTAACTTCATCATTAAATGCATAATCCTCCATGTACCCTGAGACGTGGGCTCGGTATCCCCGATGGTCAATATGTTTTTAATGGATAACAATGTATTATGAACATCATGTTTTCACTATATATATATATATATATATATATATATATATATATATATATATATATATATATATATATATATATATATATATATATATATAGATAGATAGATATATATATATATATATATATATATATATATATATATATATATATATATATATATATATATATATATATATATATATATATATATATATATATATATATATATATATATATATATATATATATATATATATATATATATATATATATATATATATATATATATAAATATATATATATATATATATATATATATATATATATATATATATATATATATATATATATATATATATATATATATTATATATATATATATATATATATATATATATATATATATATATATATATATATATATATATATATATATATATATATATATATATATTTTGTCTTATGTAGTCACCGTGGATGAAGCGGTAGCGTCTGCTACTTTGAGGCATCAGGTCGAGGGTTCGCGCCCCGTCACGGTCTGAGGTTAGCAAGATATCCTCCTTTTTCTTGCCATTTTTGAAGGGCATTTTTTTAAATGCACTTCAAGAATTTCTCATATCATCTGCCCATCAACAACAGCATTACCAATCGCTCTGAAAACGCCAAACATGAAATCATTTCTCAAGCAATGGCATAAAGGGATTTTATGTAATCCTTCCAACCTAGGATTTATTTTTTTTCCTATTTTTAGCCCTGTTTAGTGTAACTTCTTTAGTTGAAGCAAGCATAGTCGATTTCATAAATTTATATATATAATCAATACATCTTAAGCGATTTCTATCATTACAATTCTCAGTTGAATACAAGAAGACATCCTTATCTATTATATTCATATTGCATATCATAACATCACAAATCTGTTTTATGTATTCTAAATTTATCTGACATATTAGATCAATCAACAGATTTAATACAGTTACCCTCGGTTTCACAAGTAGAGTGGAGTGTATTGGAAAGATTAAAAACTTGATCAAAACTTAGGGAAAATTTATCATATAAAGCCACACTCTATAGTCAACAAGTACAGTCGAAAACAACACTGCAGTCTGATTTGAACATAAAATGTGATCTTAATCAAATGGAAGAGTCTTTACTTGGCCAAAAGAAGTAAAAGTATCAGGAGAGGCAGTTGTTTGTCAAATACAACACGAGATAATGAATGAGCTCCAATAGATCTTTCTAATATCTACACTTACCAGAGTCTGCATTAGAAATATCTTCCGATAATTAATCTTTTAACATTTTGCTCTCTATCTACAACCTCAAATTTAGCTAACATAAATTTATAATTGATTATAGCATCATGAGTCTACGAGTCACACGGAGAGTATACATTTGAAATTTAAAATGTTATAATTAGTATCCTTTAAATATTATTCCAATACTCGTATCTTCAATTAATAAGGACGTTATATATGATGCCAGACGCTACCTCCTGAATACAGCTACGCTTTAGGAAGGTCTGCTGACCTCATTCATTCCCTTAGACTTTCTATCTCTAACAAATGCCGCATTCATGAAATTGCTATCCTGATCAAGCAAAAAAAGATAAATCACTTTTACATAGCGTTATCTCCTGTAGACAAACAATATCATTGATAATCAGAATGCTTTGAACATTCTGCGAATTGTTTCTAACCGAATGACAATTATAAGAAACCAACCTTAACTTCATCACTTATTATATTTAGGTGCATAAAATATTCTACAGACCACATTTTCATGCCCAACTTCAGCAGCAAAAAGTTTTTGTCTATCATTGATACTGAGAGAAATTTTAAAAGATTTGTGGTTAGGATTCACTTTTTCAGTTCTAATATTTTGCTCATTTAAAATATATTCGGTGATTGACTCGGAAGAAACTTGCAACCAACAGTTCCCAAACTTTCTTTGCACCCTTAATGGCTAAGTTCTCTGTCACCTCTCTCAGACCAATTAGATAAGTAGACAGAGAGACAGTGAGTTAGTTAAATTGATTCATTGTTAGTTAGATAATTGGGTATTTAATTTGTTAGAGTGATATATAGATAGTTAGTTACACTGTTAGATATAGTTACTTAGTTAGATTGAAATAGATATATAGATAGACAGAAAGAAAGATAGTTACATTGTCAGATACAGTTAGATTGAAATAGAGATATAGATAGAAAGAAAGTTAGTTATTTAGTTAGATGAATAGATAGTCAGACAAAGAGGCAGTCAGATAGGTAGAGACACAATAAGTGATTTAGTCAGTGAGATAGATAGATAGATAGATAGATAGATAGATAATTATCCTCTACTGCTGCTCCTGAAAGAATGAAAAAGAAAAATAGATATACAACTTACTACTGCTTCTGCTGCTACTATTGCCGTCTCTGCTTCTGCTACTCCTGAAAGAAAAAACTACTAATGCTACTTACTCCTGCTTCAGCTGTTCCTGAAAGAAAGCAAACTATTACTACTACTTATGGCTGCTGCTGCTACCGTTGCCGTCTATGCTTCTGCTGCTCATGAAAGAAAGAAAAAGAAAACTACTACTGCTACTTATTGCCGCTGCTACCATCGCCCTATCCGCTTCTACTGTTCCAAAAAGAAAGAAAAAGAAAACTACTACTATTACTTACTGTTGCTGGTGCTGCTGTTGACATCTCTGTTTCTGCTGCTCCTGCAAGAAAGAAAAATAATACCAATACTACTTACTTCTGCTGCTGCTACCGTCGCCATCTCTGCTTTTGCTGCTCCTGCAAGAAAGAGAAAGAAAATTATTACTACTACTTACTGCTGCTTGTTCTGCTACCATTGCCATCTCTGCTGTTGCTGCTCCTGTTAGAAAGAAAAAGAAATCTACTACTACTACTACTACTACTACTACTACTACTTACTGCTGCTGCTGGTACCGTTGCCCTCTATGCTTCTGCTGTTCCTGCAAGAAATGAAAAGAAAAATACTACTATTTACTTCTGCTGCTCCTGCAAGAAAGAAGAAGAAAACTGCTACTACTAGTTACGTCTGCTGATACCATCATTGTCGTCTCTGCCTCTGCTGCTCCTGCAAGAAAGAGAAAGAAAACTACTACTACTACTACTTACTTCTTCTGCTAATGCTGCTGCTGTTTCTGTCACCCTAATTGCTTGTGTTCCTCCTGCAAGAAAGAAAAAGAAAACTACTACTACTACTACTACTACTACTTACTGCTGCTGCTGCTGCTGTTCTTTTCGCCCTGATTGCTTCTGCTTCCCTGAAAGAAAGAAAAAGAAAACTATTACTTGCTGCTGCTGCTGGTACCGTTGACGTTAGTGCTTCTGCTGCTGGTACCGTTGACGTTAGTGCTTCTGCTGCTCCTGAAAGAAAAAAAAACGAAAACTACTACTACTACTTACTGCTGCTTCTGGTTCTCCTGAAAGAAAGAAAAAGAAAACTACTACTACTACTTACTGCTGGTGCTGGTACCGTTGACATCTCTGCGTCTTCTCCTGAAAGAAAGAAAAAGAAAACTACTACTACTACTTACCTCTGCTGCTGTTGTCTTTGCCGTTCTAGCTTCTACTGCTACCGTTGCTTCATCTGCTGGAACTGAACTAAAGAAGAAGAAAAAAGAATTATTAGTTGTCCAAGTTAAGTCAACCGCGGTAGAGGTACAATGTCTTATATCCAGGTTGAGAGAAAGGCAAGAAGAGGACGTTTTTCTTTGTGAAGCAAAATTCTCGTATGCCGAGGGAGTGAAGTTACAGACAGACAGAACAAATTCAAAGTATGTTGAAGACTTCTTCTTCTTCTTCTTCTTCGTCTACATCTTTTTCCCACTTTTATGTGGGGTCGATGTTTCTGGCCAGTTATCTGTACTGGCCATATTTTGGCTTTGGCAAAAATTTTTTTATGGCCGGTTGCCCTTCCTGCCGCCAACCCTCCCCATTTACCCGGGCTTGGGACCGGCACCAAGTTGAGGCTGGCTTGCCCCCCTTATGGTCTGGATATAATTTTAGTATTGATACATTTCCTCCAGAAAAGAAGTCTCTGGAACTTTGAGGACACATTTATTGACCCTCTTATGAAACAGTAAATAAAAGTCATACATTCATACATACATACATACACATGGCCTCAATTTCCCTTGCAAGGGGGGTGACCGATCCAGAACACGCATTCACCACGAACCATGCATACCTCAAGTACTCCTCTTAGCCATAAAAACATTCACTATCATCAGCATCACCATCATCATCATTATCATAATCATGATCATTACTGAAGAAAGAAAAGATCGCCACTATGGTAATACTTTACCGTAGTTTTGAAGCTCATTAGATACTAATATGACGTCATTGGATGTGACGTTATCACCAATGACGTCATCCAACATGCTTTGCAACCTGCATATGGGAGGTTTCTTCGTCACGACGGCCACACGCTGAGACTCATTGTGGACCTGACTGTCGCATGGAGAGGAAGTAAAAATCTCTCTCTCTCCAAAAGACCTTGAAGACCTCGCGAAGACGCTGGAATGGTGCTGAAGAAGATCCTTTGACGAGACTCAATCTTGCCCGCAGATGTGAGGTACGAAGCATTCTTTCATCATCTTCAGCACTGTTCCCTTCAAAGCACTTGGCTTTTTTCGCGATGCCGAGGTCTTCAAGAAAGGCTAATGTTTTCGCTTCGTCCCTCTTCTGGAATGGTGCTGAAGAAGATTTTTCGTAAGACAGATTGTGGCTGTTTGAGAAACCTTATGTCATCATCTTCAGCAGTGTTCCCTTCAACGCAGTTTCCATTGCATAGTAATAGGGGAAAAGAGGGTCGTAGGAGCCATCTATACTCAAAGGGTTGCAATTTGTGACCTATTGGGTATAGTTAACCTACCTGATGAGCTCTGCGGCAAGAGCGAAACCCTATTAAGTCACGCATTAATTTACAATATATATATATATATATATATATATATATATATATATATATATATATATATATATATATATATATATATATATATATATATATATAAAGATACCAGTAAAGCATCAGAAAGATTTATATTTACACCGAGGAAAAAATTTATTACAAAAAATAAAATGAAGAATATGTTTATGAAGTAATTCCCCCATAGTCTGAATATCTTTATTTTTTTTTCAGAAAGTGGGTCCTCAATTACGTGTTCTTAATAAGTCTCAATATTCCGTAGTCTTTTTTTCTAGGGATCTGGCTTTACATGTAAAAATGAAAATATCTTTGGATACTGAGCATAATAATAATACCGCATCCATAAGGATGCTTTAACTATGATGCTGAGTCTCCAATTCTTCAACAACATAAGTCACCAGAATCCTCAGAGAAGTACCGGAAAATATTAAAATTCACATATTCATTGTTGAAGACAAGCTCTTGGAAAAAGATATTCTGGACTCCCTGAAGCTCTTCCTAACCACCTATTTATTCCAAGCAAAGAGTGTTTTCCTCTCTGTAATGCTTAAACCCAATGCAAATGTAGGTAAGGCCTTCGAAACTTCCTATACCAAAGCAAAAATGACTTCATAATGAAGATCACTTCTGGCGAAGAAACCTGTACCCGTAATAATAACAATAATAATCAGCTCCAACTATGCACACACTGGGCCCATTAAATTATCGAGCGCAATCACACAGAGGAACACTACCCTCTCCTTCTCTTTTATAAAGCATTCAAATGCTTGACTTGTTTGGATGAAATATTTGGAAATAAAACGGGTTTTATAGCCCGTTTTATTTGCATAAATAAAATGGTGGACCCTGCTGAATAGGCATCAAAAAAGCTTTTTTTTCTTCTTCTTTTAATTGATCATAGAGTACTTAGTGCAATGACATAAGTTTGATTCGATGTCAGCA
>JAXCGZ010021349.1:52500-54075 GCA_037179515.1 Halocaridina rubra
TCCAATATAATTCTTAGCCATACTAAAAAGTAGCTTCTTTGTTCCTGTGTGGTCTTCTTTTAGGTCTCTTCCTATCTCGGTTCAAACCTTTGCTTTTTCTATCCTTTTAACTATTTTCGTTTCGTTTCTTTTCCATACATAATCCATCCTATGCTCAGGAGTTCTCGTCTTCATCCACAGCCGAAAAGTTTTCATCTTCATTTTAACACTATTTTTTATTTCTGTTGACCACCATGGTGTTGTCTTCTTTCGTCCACAGTAAATTCCTTCACTCCAAGAGTTTCCTCAGCTGCTATCTTCAAGTTATCGCTGAAAGATTTCCATTTACTTTCTATATCATCATTTAGTTCTGATCTTTCTAGCTTTTCTTGTAATTTTGCCTGCAGTTGTTCGACACTCACACTACTGTTCAGTTTTTCCACATTAAATATATATGTATTTCTTTCTTGATTTTTCAGGTGGAGCTATTAACCTCACTTTAGCCATGACCAGTCTATGGTCTGAGTCAAAAGATAGTGAGGGGATGGCTTTTACATTGCTTATTAAATTAATTTTGTTTGTTGTTATGAAGACTATCAAGGATTTCTCAGTATATTCCTGTCTTGCCTCATTTTACCTATACCACGTCCACTTATGACTATCTCGATGTTGGAATAACGGACAATCTGTTTATCACTGCAAAGTTGATTATTCTATCTCCTTCTGCATTTTTGTTTCCGACACTGTGGGGTCCTATTATGTTCTCATAACCATGTCTTTCCCTGCCTATATGTCCATTCCAATCTCCACTGATTATTAAATGATCCCCATTCTTTACCTCATCAACTGTGTGCTGCAGTTTCCTGTAAAACTCTTCCTTTTCTGCTGTGATGTGGCCTTGCTGCGGAGCATAAATTTGCACCAAACTCAGCCCTCCCTACTTCAACTTGATTGAAATACTAATTATTCTCTCGTCTCTTTGTTCGACTGTGTCTATGTATTTTGCTATCTCTGGGGCTACTAAAAAACCCACTCCATGCTTTCCATCATCCGAGCTGCTGTATAAAAGTCTGTAGCTATCATGTATTTTCTTGTCTCCCTTTGCCTTTATACCTTGTTTCACACAGTCCCAAAATAAGTATCTTTCTTTCTTTCATAACTTCCACCATTTCCTCCTCTTTTCCTCTCATGGTTGCTACGTTTACAGTGACAATATTGAAGTGTTTCTTTTTGAAGTTCCGTGCACTGTTTTGCTGGTCGTTAGTCCGATTTATCCGTCCGAACCCAGGGATTCTTAGCACCCTCCGCCCATCGAAAGGCTGCTGGGGACTATTACATTTTGGTCAGCCATGGGTTGCTTGAGCAAAGAGGTTTTCTTCCATTGTCTTGCTATGACTATCCTGGAAAGCCTCCCCATTTATCCGGGCTTGGGAACGGCACTGAGCTAAGCTGGCCTGCTTACCCCAGAGGCTGGCTTAATAATAATAATAATAATAATAATAATAATAATAATAATAATAATAATAATAATAATAATAATAATAATAATAATAATAATAATAATAATAATAATAATAACAATAATATGTATGTATG
>JAXCGZ010021350.1:0-7500 GCA_037179515.1 Halocaridina rubra
TCAAATGTAAGGGTAGCCTTCAGGCACATGGACAAGGAAATGTTCAGAAATATTTATGTAACCTATGTGAGGCCAAAACTCGAATATGCAGCCCCCTTTTGGAATCCGCACTTGAAAAAGCACATAGCTAAGCTTGAAAAAGTTCAAAGACATGCCACGAAACTGGTGCCAGAAATACGCAATCTCGGTTATGATGAGAGGCTGAGGGAATTAGACTTGCCATCACTCGAAGCTAGAAGAGTAAGGGGGGATATGGTGACAGTCTTTAAATTCCTTCATGGTTATGATAGAGTGGATAGGGATCGATATTTTGATATGGCTGGCTCTAGAACTAGAGGTCATAGTTTGAAGCTTCGTAAGAAAACTTCTTTGCAGGATGTAAGGAAATACTTTTTCAGTGTAAGAGTAGTTGATAATTGGAATTCGCTAAGCGAGGAGGTAGTTAATGCTATCTCAATCCATAGTTTTAAGGACAGGTACGATAAGTATCACTAAGTCTAAAAATGGAACCGATCAGGAGACGGGAAGATACGAGCTTTGGGCTCTTTCCCGTAATCACAATTAGGTAATCACAATTAGGTAATCACACACACACATGCATGCACTTTTTATCTCTCTCTCTCTCTCTCTCTCTCTCTCTCTCTCTCTCTCTCTCTCTCTCTCTCTCTCTCTCTCTCTCTTTCACATATACACACACACACTCGCATGCACTTACTCTCTCTCTCTCTCTCTCTCTCTCTCTCTCTCACACACACACACACACACACACACACACACACACACACACACACACACACACACACACACACACACACACACACACACACATGCACACACACACTTACATTCAGAACACAAGTATTCATTATCTCTTAAACTTTTCCTTGTGTTTTTGAGTGACTAAGAATATAGTGCGTAAATCAAACATAATTTCCCTAAATAAGAAATCCTGCAGAGTATTGTGAGTAAAAAGCTTATATTTGTTGTATGGCGAGACTGTTCAAAATATTAAAGGAAAATATTGTGCACATTTTCGTGAGGGGAAAGAGAAGAAGCTGTCCTGTTCTGCCTTGATCAAAATTTAGAAGAGTTACCAGAGGTGAAGCCATCACATCACATTATCTAATTTTTGTGTAAATTGGGGAGAGCTATTAAGCCGTTCACCTGATCCTGTGGTTCCATATATTTTTTAAAATCAATATCCTTCCCATTTACATTAATTTGATAGCTAGCTTGATACACGAAATAATTGAATAATTAAATAAATACCAAATATACACCTGTCAACAGTAATGAGTTAAGTTGCCAAGAAGTACAGTTGTCTTATTTTCTTCATTTATTTTTCTTTTCTTTTAGCTTTCTCTTTTAATATTTTTTTTTATTTTGTATATATATTGAATTAAATGTAAAGTCTGATCCTGTGATAACATACCTTGGTTAGCAAGTGAGTTTATCAGTTAAGAAGAATATATAGCAGAAACAGGTGGGTGCCTCCTCAGACACAAATTCGAATTTTCCTTCAGGTTTGACTTTGTTTTTGTTGCATTTTTTTCTTTTTCTTTTTATCCTCAAATTACCATAGTCAAATTTTTAAGTTAAGATGTGTGTTACCAGAAAAGAGGTAAATTGTGTCACTAAATAGCACTTATATGGAGATATAAAAATTCTGTGTGAAGCTTAAATAAAAGTTTTTCTCTCTTTTTTTTCTCTTTCTCTTCTTCTTTCTATATTCTGTGAGAGGGAGAACATAAAAATGAGGCCATCTCTGTCCCAAACCTCTCTCACCCATTAGGACACTAAAACAGAAAATCAAGGATTTAGAGGCAATGGTTATAAGCCTTGATGATAAAATTCGGAATATGGATAGAAAAATGAAAGAGAATGAAACACTAATAGAGGAGATGAGATTTTTGGAAGAAGCAGATAAACCACAGGGGCAGGAGAGAAAGGAACTAGAAAAAAGTTATAAAAAAGCTGGAAGGGGAAAAGAGTGCACTAGAAACTAGAATTTCTAAACAAGAAGATAAAAACAACCAGCTAAATGACAACTTAAATGAATTAGATGTTAGTTCACTGCTCTCTTCTGAGAGAGATGAGATTGCAGCTTGGAATGTCCAGATTAAGGAAAACATTGAACAGTTTAGAAAAGAGTTCCAGGAGCTGAATATGGAAAATGATGCCATGAAAACTTCCTTTGCTGATGCACTAAAGAGGAATGTGGCAGTAAAAGAGGCTGTAAAGGTGGTGGCACTGGAAAACATGCAAACAGTTGACTATAAAGAGACAGTAATCGAAAAAATGAAAGACGTTGTGATGGAAAGGGCAAACCCACTCATCAAACAGTAGCTTGATAAAGAGATGACAGTGGTAATCTCAGGAATAAGTGAATCCCAGGAGCCAACATGGCAGGGGAGAATTGAAGAAAATAAAACTAGCGTTGTAGACCTGATAAGAAAGCTTGGAGTAGTTTGTGGTCCTAAGGATATTGTAAGCATACACTAACTAGGCATATATTCGAGGGAAGGAAAGCCGAGACCATCAAAAGTAACCTTTGAGAGAGGGGAAACATGTAGGGAAATATTGTTGAGAAAATAAGTCTAAAAGACCTTTAAGAATTCAAAGAAGTCTTCATTAGATGATACAGACCACAGGAAGAGATGGGAAAGAACAAAAGCTTGTTGGAAGAGGTAAGAAGGCTAAATGATGAAAGGAATGAAGAGGAGAAGAAAAATTTTCATTTTAGAGTTCTTCATGACAAAGGGGAGATAAAGAAGATAATGACAGAAGATCAGGGGATGGGGCCTCATTAAGATTGTTATACACAAATGCTGATGGATTAGCTGGTAAGGCAGTAGAATGAAAAGATAGGATTCACAACAGTAAGGCAGATATAGTAGCAATTACAGAGACTAAGTTGAGTGAGGACATAAACAGTGTCACAGTTTTTCCTAAGGGCTTCAGAATACTAAGGGTTGAAAGATCTGAGAGGACTGGTGGAGGGATAGCACTGCTCATAAGTGAAAGGATTCAAGTTGAAGAAATAAACTTGGCTATAGAAAGAGAGTTCAAGGAATTTCTTGTTGCTCGCATAAATACTGAGTCAGAGAGCATTATAATAACTGTTGTATGCAACCCACCAAGGAACCAGAATAGACTAGAAGTTTATGAGGAAAGTCATATAGGTACTATTGAAATCATAAACTCAGTTGTTAACATGGCACGGGAGAAAAAATGTAGGATTTTGATTATGGGAGATTTTAATCATGAAGAGATAGATTGGATAAATATTGACCCACTCAGTGGTGAGGACTCATTTGGGGCAAGATTCCTAGATTGCGTACAAGGGAATTTCCTACACCAACATGTAATGGAACCAACGCGGGCCAGGGGTGGGGATGAGCCATCACTACTTGATCTAGTATTCACAGATAATGTGTTGGATATTGAGTATGAACCACCATTTGGAAAGAGTGACCACTGTGTGTTGTTGATGGAGTATATCATTGAAGATATTCTTCCTGAGAGTAGAGGCACTGAGGAAATGAGGAGGAACTATCCGAAAGGAGATTACATCAAAATGAATGAGCTTTTTGCAGTTATTGACTGGAGAACCTTATTTTACAACAAATCTGTACAAGAAATGTATGACATCTTTTGTAAGAAATATGGGAAGATAGTAGATTGCTGCATACCTTCACCATATTAGGTGTAATTCATGCCAGAGAGAAATGATTCGATAATGAGTGTAAAAAGAGCTAAGGAGTGGAGAGACAAATGCTGGAAAAGGTATAGGAGGAGAAAAAACATAAATGCCTGGCAAACCTACAAAAGAGCAAGAAATTACTACCTAAGTAAAAGGAGAGAGGCAGAGAGAGAATATGAGAGGGACATCACCAGGAAGGTTAAAGAAAATCCCAAGCTTTTCCACAGCTTTATCAGAGGATAACTGAAGGTAAAAGAACAGGTTTTAAGGCTAAAGAGAGCGGATGGAAGCATCACTGAGACGGATGAAGAGATCTGCAAAGAATTGAACAAGGAGTTTCAGTCAGTATTTACAGTAGAAAAGACCCCACCCCCTCAGATTGCAGAGATAGAAGCTCTCAAGGGCTGGTATTAGAGAACATCAACTTTACAGCCACAGAGGTAAGCAAAGCACTGATGGATTTAGATGTTCATAAAGGTACAGGTCCTGATGACATATCCCCTCATGTACTTAAAAGATGCGCAAACTCAATATCAGTGGCACTAAGTATCATATTTAAGAAGTCAGTGGAGTCAGGGAAGATTCCAAGATGCTAGAAACAAGCAAATGTGATACCTATCTTCAAAAAGGGAAGGAGGGATACGGCTCTGAACTATACACCATAGTTTGCAAAGTTATGGAGAAACTACTAAGGAAACATATCTCTTTTCACTTGGAATCCTTCAACTTTTTGTCAGTGAGGCAACATGGCTTCAGAGAAGGTAGATCAACAGTAACAAACTTATTAGAATTTTATGATGAGGTAAGCCAAATCTTACAGGAAAGAGAGGGCTGGGCAGATTGCATATTCCTGGACTTCCAGAAAGCGTTTGACACTGTTCCACATGGGAGACTTATTAGGAAGCTGCAAGCAATGGCTAGAATAGGTGGAAATGTCTTGGAATGGATAAAAACTTACTTAGAAGGAAGAGAACAGAGGGTTAGAGTAAGACACCCAGTGTCTGAATGGAGAAGAGTTAGTAGTGGAGTTCCACAGGGTTCAGTTTTAGGGCCACTTTTGTTCCTTGTATATGTAATTGACCTACCAGAGTCTGTAAATTAATTCATGAATATGTTTGCAGATGATGCAAAGATTGTGAAGAAAGTAAAAAACGAGAACAATGGTAGAGAACTTCAGGAAGATCTAAATAGTCTGCATGAGTGGTCAGAAAAGTGGCTAATGAAATTCAATGCTTCAAAATGTAAGGTAATGAGAATGAGTGCAAGTGCAAGAAGGCCCAAGTTTGACTACTCGGTGGCTGGAGTACAACTTCAAGAGACAGAAAATGAGAGAGATGTAGGAGTAAACATACTGGCAGATTTGTCTCCAGAAATACATATAAACGGCATAGTAAGGGCAGCATATGCATTCTTATCAAATGTAAGGGTAGTCTTCATTCACATGGACAAGGAAATGTTCGGAAATATTTATGTAACCTATGTGAGGCCAAAACTCGAATATGCAGCCCCCTTTTGGAATCCACACTTGAAAAAGCAAATAGCTAAGCTTGAAAAAGTTCAAAGACATGCCACGAAACTGGTGCCAGAAATACGTAATCTCAGTTATGATAAGAGGCTGAGGAAATTAGACTTACCATCACTCGAAGCCAGAAAATTGAGGCGGGATATGGTGACAGTCTTTAAATTCCTTCATGGTTATGACAGAGTGCTTAGGGATCGATATTTTGATATGGCTGGCTCTAGAAATGGAGGTCGTAGTTTGAAACTTCGTAAGAAAACTTCTTTGCAGGATGTAATAAAATACTTTTTCAGTGTAAGAGTAGTTGATAATTGGAATTCGCTAAGCGAGGAGGTAGTTAATGCTATCTCAATCCATAGTTTTATGGACAGGTATGATAAGTATCACTAAGTATAAAATGGAACCGATCAGGAGACGGGAAGATACGAGCTTTTGGCTATTTCCCGTAAACACAATTAGGTAAGTACAGTTAGGTAAGTACACACACACACGCACACACACTAGCACGCACAGAGAGAGACATAGAGACACTTAAAATCACTATAAAGAAGAAGGATCTTCTATCACAGCAAAACAAAAGAAAAGAAAGTATGATAGAGAGAAAGCTGGTACGAAAATACATCCCTCAATGAAGTTGGTAAAAGTCTCTTTATAAGCTATCAGGATGGAGGGTTAAAGCCAAAAATTCTTTATGAATTGGAGATGAATGTCGTCTCATCCTTTCCCACGTCTATCAAGGACTATGGATCAGCTTATCTTTTCACCAGTCTCTATTTGACCTTCAAAGAGGCTTTTATGAGCTGTTTCCTTAGTATGATATATGCAAAATACCGATCTTCATATAACTTTTGATATGAGTTCATCCCGTTAATTTTTATTCTAAGTATGTTATATGCAAAATACCGATCCTCATATAACCTTTGAGATGACATCATCCCTTTGATTTTTATTCTAATTTAGTATGATATATGCAAAATACCTATCTCCATATAACCTTTGAGATGAT
This sequence comes from Halocaridina rubra, assembly GCA_037179515.1. Lineage (NCBI taxonomy): Eukaryota > Metazoa > Arthropoda > Malacostraca > Decapoda > Atyidae > Halocaridina > Halocaridina rubra. The sequence continues at coordinate 6,229 of JAXCGZ010021350.1, forward strand.
TTAATCCCGTTGGTTTTTATTCTAACTTAGTATGATATATGCAAAATACCGATCTTCATATAACCTTTGAGATGAGTTCATCCCTTTGATTTTTATTCTGATTTAGTATGATATATATGCAAAAATCCAATCTTCATATAACCTTTGAGATGAGTTCATCCTGTAAATTTTCATTCCAAAGTTACTCTAATTGTAGATGAATAGAAATCGGTTTGAAAATGGTACCTGTGCATTATCCGTCAATCTATATCCATCTATCTATTGAGATACCGTATCTCTAAGGGCCTTGGCAATTAAAGAACGCTAATCATCCGACATTCCTTAGTTATTTTCTTTTTTAATAAGCACTTGGTGAAGTCTCCAATTCTTTTACACTGTAACTAACCGATAACTCACCTACATCTTGAGCTCGTCTTCTGTGTGTCACGTATTCTATTGCCACAGCTTCATCACCATTGATCCAAAGGCCTTTTTGTTAATTCCATTCATTCAGTAGAGTGTATCTATTCCCTAGCTCCGGCAGTTTTACTTAGAGGTTTCTTTTGTCAATTATTCTTTCTATGGTGCAGTTGAAAGTGCTTTGATACATGGAATTTGTTCCAGTCTTTACCTATAAGTAGGTGATATCCTTCATCACCGTTGACTCGGAGGCTTTTCTGTGTTTTTCTGGGCTTTGGTTTCGGTTTTACGTCACGAACTCCCTTTTCTACTAAGGGCTAGGAAGCTTGCCTCCTTGCGAAGGACTTGTTTTGGCAGATGTAATCGTTACCCTGAGTGTATGCCTATACTAACCCCAGCCCGTGACGGGGTGCGAACCCTCGACCTGCCGCCTCAGAGTCGCGGACACTACCATTTTGCCACGGAGACTACTCTGGGTTTTTTTTCTGGGTTATTCAGTAGAATCTATTTATTCTCTAACTCCAGCGAAGTGCTTAGAGGTTTCTTTTTTCTTTTCTACCCTCGATGGAGCAGTTGGTAGCGCCTGGGCACACTGATTCTTCTCCAGTCTTTACCTATAAGGAGGTGGTCTACTCCAATGCATTGGAAATATGTGCACAGTACTCCGTGGATCTGGTTTAGCCCATTGGCTGGGATAGTTGCCCAGTATGTGGCCTCTGTCGTAGGCAGTTAGCTATTTGGAGCCACTAAAGAGAGTTGGATTCCAATACTTATGCTGCTAGTCATGACTGATTTGGGAAACATACCGTTGTATATCTTGAACTCCAACGGAAATTAAGCGATTAGAATAAAATGTGATATAAAAACATTAGA
>JAXCGZ010021350.1:22500-40000 GCA_037179515.1 Halocaridina rubra
TATATATATATATATATATATATATATATATATATATATATATGCTATCTCTCCTGAGAATAGGATTTTGTGACTTTAGCAAGAGACAATATTATGTCTCTGAGTTTGCTATCCTATTTCTTAATATGTTTATACCATCTTCTGCAGTTCGTCTTAGATAGCATCGTGGCAGAGGTTAAGTGATATAAGCACAGAAAAAGAGGAAAGCAACAATTTTCCAAAATCACAAATCAAGAATGGATTATGATAGAATTCGCGCATGTTTCGTGACTAAATGTTATTTGCATAAAAATGTTCCATGCTGGATTTGGGATTTTGGATTTTTTTTCTTTTTCTGTGTTTGTGTCATTTAACCTCTGCAACGATGCTTTCTATGATGAACTGCAGAAGATGATACAAACTGTTTAAGAAATAGGAATAGCAAACCCAGAGACATAATGTGGTCTCTTGCTAAAGTCACAAGATCCTATTCAAAGGAGAACTCGCATCATAAAATTCATGCGTATTTCGTGAATAAATGTTATATATATATATATATATATATATATATATATATATATATATATATATATATATATATATATATATATATATATATATATATATATATATATATATATATATATATATATATATCATTGCCTTTTACCAAAACCTCATAACTTCATGGCAACGTAAAGTGTATCTCTCCCAAAAGCCTCCTATGTGTGGTGACCGGCTATGTTGGAATAGCCATAGTCATAGTCATAGATTTTATTGCCAAATATTTAGTATATATACAGGAATAAATATGTACATTATATTCAGAGGCACTAGCCTGCTGAGCAAGAGCTCCTTGGCAGGCAGATTAATATACATTTCACATAATTTAAAGTACGACGGCAATAGTTAACAAAAGCTCCAATATAGCAATCTCATACTTATTTCGAAATAAAACAAAACAGTAGCCTGACCTTAACCTGGACATGATGATGCAACAATACTGTATTAATTATTAATCAACAGCTGCTTGATTTTTCCTAGTAAATAAATGCTGTTTGTTTCTTTTTAAATAAAGTTGTGCCACTTATTGTTTTTAAATTTTCTGGTAATGCATTCCAACATTTTTGGCCAAAACAGTGAATGAAAATTTGTACAAGGTTTTTCTCGGCTGTGGATATATCAAATTTATATTGTTACCTCTGGTTCCATGGTTGTGTTGAATAAATCTAAATAATTTTCTGCTATCATTAACATCACTATGTATAATAATAAGACAGAAATATTGTATCAAGTAATTAAATTTAAGCAAGTTTAGCTCCTTGAATAAAGAGGAAGTTGAGTCATATTTTCCACTATATGAAATAGTTCTGATCAGTCTTTTCTGAGTTACAAATACATCCCTTACAATTGACGGCCAAATACAACCCCAGATGGACAAACAGTATATTATATGAGGATAACACAGGGAATAGTATATGCTTTTTAAGGCCTCATTTGTTAGGTTATGGCGAATCTTATACAAAATTCCACACGTCTTGGACAGTTTTGAGCAGACAAATTGAAAATGATATTTCCAACTTAAATTTTCATCAATAATTACTCCCAAATTTTTTTTACAATCAACTCTTTTAACTTCATACCCATTCAAATTAACTTCACCAATATTGTGTACTACAAAATCTATTTTGAAATAAGATATAGTCAGTTTTGGAAACATTTAGCTTTAATTCATTAACAGAGACCCAGTTGTTAATTTTTCTAGTTCACTATTTAAAACAGAATGCAGGTGGTGAAGGTTATTATCATGCAAGAGAAGGTTGGTGTCATCAGCATAAAGAATATATTTGAATATATTACTGGCATTGGAAATAGCATTTATATAAATTAAAAATAACAATGGGCCCAGTATTGATCCCTGTGGTACTCCCCTCTCAATAGTTTGCAACAAAGATGCTTTCCCATTACAATATACGGCTTGTTTTCTATTTTTCAAGTAGCTCTTAAATAACTGTAATGGTGTTCTCCTAATACCCACACAAGTTAGTTTTTCTATTAGTATATCATGGTCTAATGAGTCAAATGCTTTGGACAAGTCTAGGAAAACCCCTGCAACAAATTTTTATTTTCCAAATTTTGATAAACATCACTTGTAAAGTTCATTATTGCTTTTTCAGTGGTCTCATTATTACGGAATCCGTATTGATTTTCAGATAATAGTTTGAACTTTTCAAGAAATTCTTTAAGTCTGTGAACAATCGCTTTTTCCAAATCACTTAATCCTCTTTTGTATGCAAAGTGAAAGTGTTTCTCTCCACTTCAGCAGCAAATTTCTATTACTCCTCAGCATATACCTCTCTCTCTAGGCCAAGACTAGCCTCACTACTTAGGGTAAATAGAAGTGGGGGCTGCGGTTGCTTCACTGGAAGACCTCTTTGGGGGAGGGTTACGGAGACCTATTGCCAGAATTTATGCTTCCGAAAATGTTCTCTAAGGCTTAAAAATAATAGGACTTAAGACAGTTTCTTCTTTAATTTATCCAAAGGAATTCTTGATCTATAGTATGTTTTCAGACTTTTTGTAAAACTTGAAAAACTAAGTTGCATAAGGCACCTTTTTCTGTTTTTTCAGAGAACCTTTTGATGTAATCTATGCTTTAAAAAACTTTCTTTTTGGCTCAAAATATGATGTTACATAAGAATACTTTATGATAAATTCGTTAATCTAGTATCTTATAGTAAGGAATTTTCGTTGTGTCTGGAACTATTTACTAGAAATTATACTGCAAAACTTCCTGTCAGACTCATAGATGGTGTTACATAAGAGGTACTTTTTTTACAATGTCTGGAATTATAAAATTCTCTCTGAAGGAGAGCTCAAGTGCAAGAATTTATGCTAATAAAGTTGGAGTTAAATATAAAGATGGTTTTACAGTCAGCCACCTTTTCTCCAATCTCTGAATTCTTCCTGGGTTTAAGGATACCCTTCCTGACAACACCCCTCTCCATTGATCCAGCCTTGGGATCGGCATTGAGTTAAGCTGGCTTACTCACTCACTGACTGGATCTAATAATTTTGGTTTATATTCATAGAACGTTTATGCAATTATTAATTCGAATTTTCATGTGTTTAGGGACTGACCCTCTACATTAGAATTAAGTTGTGAAACTAGGGAAACATTATGCTTTTTTTCTTTAATTTCGAGATGCTACATATGATAATGCGAATTTCATGACTAATGCGTTAAACATATTAATCCTTCAACCTCTTAAGTTTCATTTATATTAATATTAAGCAGTAACACTTAAAAAAGAATGTTATCATCTCGACTTAACTGAAATACGACATAATCAAAACTAATGGTTTTCCCACCGCACCTGGTCAGTGCTGTAAGCCGGGACTGACCAGTGTGGGGGAGGGAGGTAAAACGAGATGAAGCGATGGGAGTAATTCAACTTTGTATGTCGAGTCCCAAAATAAATGAACTTAGTTCACTTAAACTGTGAGTGACCCAAGGAGGTAGAATAGGAGAATGGGGTTAATAGGTTTTCTGGTCAATGGATGTGTGTTTTGACTCTGCCTTCATTCTTAAAAAAAGGAATTAGTCATTATATGTATGTATGTATGTATGTATGTATGTATGTATGTATGTATGTATGTATGTATGTATGTATGTATGTATGTATGTAGGTAGGTAGGTAGGTAGGTAGGTAGGTAGGTAGGTAGGTATGTATGTATGTGATTACCTAATTGTGATTACCTAATTGTGTTTACGGGAAAGAGCCCAAAGCTCGTATCTTCCCGTCTCCTGATCGGTTCCATTTTAGACTTAGTGATACGTATCATACCTGTCCTTAAAACTATGGATTGAGATAGCATTAACTACCTCCTCGCTTAGCCAATTCCAATTATCAACTACTCTTACACTGAAAAAGTATTTCCTTACATCCTGCAAAGAAGTTTTCTTACGAAGCTTCAAACTATGACCTCTAGTTCTAGAGCCAGCCATATCAAAATATCGATCCCTATCCACTCTATCATAACCATGAAGGAATTTAAAGACTGTCACCATATCCCCCTTCACTCTTCTAGCTTCGAGTGATGGTAAGTCTAATTCCCTCAGCCTCTCATCATAACTGAGATTGCGTATTTCTGGCACCAGTTTCGTGGCATGTCTTTGAACTTTTTCAAGCTTAGCTATGTGCTTTTTCAAGTGCGGATTCCAAAAGGGGGCTGCATATTCGAGTTTTGGCCTCACATAGGTTACATAAATATTTCTGAACATTTCCTTGTCCATGTGCCTGAAGGCTACCCTTACATTTGATAAGAATGCATATGCTGTCCTTACTATGCCATTTATATGTATTTCTGGAGACAAATCTGCCAGTATGTTTACTCCTAGATCTCTCTCATTTTCTGTCTCTTGAAGTTGTACTCCAGCCACCAAGTAGTCAAGCTTGGGCTTTCTTGCACTTGTACCCATTCTCATTACCTTTCATTTTGAAGTATTGAATTTCATTAGCCACTTTTCTGACCACTCAAACAGATTATTTAGATCCTCCTGAAGTTCTCTACCATTGTTCTCGTTTTTTACTTTCTTCACAATCTTGGCATCATCTGCAAACATATTCATGAATGAATTTACAGACTCTGGTAGGTCATTTACATATACAAGGAACAAAAGTGGCCCTAAAACTGAACCCTGTGGAACTCCACTACTAACTCTTCTCCATTCAGACACTGAGTGTCTTACTCTAACCCTCTGTTCCCTTCCTTCTAAGTAAGTTTTTATCCATTCCAAAACATTTCCACCTATTCTAGCCATTGATTGCAGCTTCCTAATAAGTCTCCCATGTGGAACAGTGTCAAACACTTTCTGGAAGTCTAGGAATATGCAATCTGCCCAGCCCTTTCTTTCCTGTAAGATTTGGCTTACCTCATCATAAAATTCTAATAAGTTTGTTACTGTTGATCTACCTTCTCTGAAGCCATGTTGCCTCACTGACAAAAAGTTGAAGGATTCCAAGTGAAGAGAGATATGTTTCCTTAGTAGTTTCTCCATAACTTTGCAAACTATGCTGGTCAAGGAAACTGGTCTGTAGTTCAGAGCCGTATCCCTCCTTCCCTTTTTGAAGATAGGTATCACATTTGCTTGTTTCCAGCATCTTGGAATCTCCCCCGACTCCAGTGACTCCTTAAATATGATACTTAGTGCCACTGATATTGTGTTTGCGCATTTTTTAAGCACATGAGGGGATATGTCATCGGGACCTGTAGCTTTATGAACATCTAAATCCATCAGCGCTCTGCATACCTCTGTGGCTGTAAGGTTGATGTTCTCTAATACCGGCCCTTGAGCTTCTATCACTGCAATCTGAGGGGGTGGGGTATTTTCTACTGTAAATACTGACTGAAACTCCTTGTTCAATTCTTTGCAGATCTCTTCATCCGTCTCAGTGATGCTTCCATCCGCTCTCTTTAGCCTTAAAACCTGTTCTTTTACCTTCAGTTTTCCTCAGATAAAGCTGTGGAAAAGCTTGGGATTTTCTTTAGCCTTCCTGGTGATGTCCCTCTCATAGTATGTATGTATGTATGTATGTATGTATGTATGTATGTATGTATGTATGTATGTATGTATGTATGTATGTATGTATGTATGTATGTATGTATGTATGTATGTATGTATGTATGTATGTATGTATGTAAGTATGTATGTATGTATGTATGTATGTATGTATGTATGTATGTATGTATGTATGTATGTATGTATGTATGTATGTATGCATGATGCATGATGTATGTATGTATGTATGTATGTATGTATGTATGTATGTATGTATGTATGTATGTATGTATGTATGTATGCATGTATGTATGTATGTATGTATATATGTATGTATGTGTGCGTACGTGTGTGTGATTACCTAATTGTGTTTACGGGAAAGAGCCCAAAGCTCGTATCTTCCCGTGTGTGTGTGTGTGTTGTCTGTCTGTCTGTTTGTATGTATGAATGTGGCAAACTCCGAGAGTATATAAATGTTATCAGTTATAATCATTTTATTTTTGAAGATAAGTATTAAATATTATAGAAGCAATTAATTTTATATACGAAACGTGTTACACTACACCGTCTGTTATCACGCGTTTGTGATGTAATTTACCGGAAAAATGAAGCCAACACTTCATTTTACAATTATATGAAGCAATGAAACGAGAGTGGAATAATGATGCCCTTTATATATACCACGTTTTACATTTGTAAATAAACAAAAAATATTTTCTTTATGTTAAATGTGTTAACTTCTACATCAGCCAAGGTACATTTACATAATATTCATATAATGGAAAAGTAGTTTTTAAATATAAAAATCTTGCAATTAAAATTACAAAATTTTAATGGGTTTAACTTTACCCACCTAATCTCTGTTGCATATTAGAATTAAGTTGTGAAACTAGAAAATTATTATGTCAAATGCACACATATACACAAGCCTCATTCCCCCTTGCAAGGGGGGTGGCCGAGCCAAGAAACGCACATTCACCTCGAACCACATATACCTCATCCACTCCTCTCAGCTCCCTGGGGATAAAGGTTTGCCACGTTTACCCCCTTCAGCCCTGCTTGGGTGATCCACAGGACAAACGGGCAAGGATATTATACAATGAGACCCGAAAGCCGCAGCTGGGCTACCCCCAGTACTAATGAAAGCATTTATCACTTTTTTATGTTTTTAATATACTGAATTCAACGAGTCATACAAAAACAATTGCAGTAATCCCACTAGTAAGGGTGTGACCGAGTGGAAGCACGCTCTCTTTCGGGCAGAAAACCAATTTACCCCAAGAGGATAAATATATATATATATATATATATATAATATATATATATATATATATATATATATATATATATATATATATATATATATATATATATATATATATATATATATATATATATATATATATATATATTTATTCTTTCTAACTATACGAGTATACCCGCCATCTCTCACACTCTTTAGCCATCTATCCATTCATTTATCTAATCTATCTATCTATCTATCTATCTATCTACTCACAAACACACGCTCTCACTAGCACACACACTCCCATGCAGACAAAACTAGACCCTGAATATTGCAGTATATCTGTTGAATACGGAATCTCAAAATAATTATCCCTGAACCCTCTTAAAGAAGCTTATTTCATGACACAAATTCATTCCGAATGTTTGAGAGAATAAGAGAGTGAGAGAGAGAGAGAGAGAGAGAGAGAGAGAGAGAGAGAGAGAGAGATAGAGAGAGAGAGAGAGAGAGAGAGAGAGAGAGAGAGAGAGAGAGAGAGAGAGAGAGAGAGAGAGAGAGAGAGAGAGAGAGAGAGAGAGAGAGAGAGAGTTTTTTTTTTAACCTTTATTTCCATTTCATTACAATGGGTATTCGTCAGCCAGGGCAAGCCCCAACCCCCCACTGTGATGTCCAACCACAGCAGTTCCTGCAGTAAACAGCTTAAACTCTCGGTCTTGGACGGGGACCGATCTTTCGACCTCGTGAATGCGAAGCCAGCGCGTTACCATGTAATACTTGTGTGTGGATATATGTATGTATGTATGTATGTATGTATGTATGTATGTATGTATGTATGTATGTATGTATGTATGTATGTATGTATGTATGTATGTATGTATGTATGAATGTATGTATGAATGTATGTATGTATGTATGTATGTATGTATGTAAGTATGTATGTATGTATGTATGTATGTATGTATGTATGTATGTATGTATGTATGTATGTATGTATGTATGTATGTATGTATGTATGTATGTATGCATATATGTATGAATATATGTATGTATGTATGTATGTATGTATGTATGTATGTATGTATGTATGTATGTATGTATGTATGTATGTATGTATGTATGTATGTATGTAAATATGTATGTATGTATGTATGTATGTATGTATGTGATTACCTAATTGTGATTACCTAATTGTGTTTACGGGAAAGAGCCCAAAGCTCGTATCTTCCCGTCTCCTGATCGGTTCCATTTTTAGACTTAGTGATACTTATCATACCTGTCCTTAAAACTATGGATTGAGGTAGCATTAACTACCTCCTCGCTTAGCGAATTCCAATTATCAACTACTCTTACACTGAAAAAGTATTTCCTTACATCCTGCAAACAAGTTTTCTTCCGAAGCTTCAAACTATGACCTCTAGTTCTAGAGCCAGCCATATCGAAATATCGATCCCTATCCACTCTATCATAACCATGAAGGAATTTAAAGACTGTCACCATATCCCCCCTTACTCTTCTAGCTTCGAGTGATGGCAAGTCTAATTCCCTCAGCCTCTCATCATAACCGAGATTGCGTATTTCTGGCACCAGTTTCGTGGCATGTCTTTGAACTTTTTCAAGCTTAGCTATGTGCTTTTTCAAGTGCGGATTCCAAAAGGGGGCTGCATATTCGAGTTTTGGCCTCACATAGGTTACATAAATATTTCTGAACATTTCCTTGTCCATGTGCCTGAAGGCTACCCTTACATTTGATAAGAATGCATATGCTGCCCTTACTACGCCATTTATATGTATTTCTGGAGACAAATCTGCATGTATGCATGTATGTATGTATGTATGTATGTATGTATGTATGTATGTATGTATGTATGTATGTATGTATGTATGTATGTATGTATGTATGCATGTATGTATGTATGTAGAGAGAGAGAATAAGAGAAGAGAGAGAGAGAGAGAGAGAGAGAGAGAGAGAGAGAGAGAGAGAGAAGAGAGAGAGAGAGAGAGAGAGAGAAGAGAGGAGGAGAGAGAGAGAGAGGAGAAGAGAGAGAGAGAGAGAGAGAGGAAAATATCTGTGTTGAAGCTTTCATGTAATACAATCTCGTGTGTGGATGTATGTATGTATGTATGCATGTATGTACATGCAAACAAAGAGAGAGAGAGAATAGAGAGAGAGAGAGAGAGAGAGAGAGAGAGAGAGAGAGAGAGAGAGAGAGAGAAGAGAGAGAGAAGAGAGAGAGAGAGAGAGAGAGAGTGGAATATTCCAGACTCCTTGTTGCACGTATTGCAACACAAGCTCTCTCTGGAATTAATTTCCTTTCGAGGATAATAAGATGAATATATAAAGAAAAAACTGAGAAAATACAAAAAATATTATAGAAAATGTTAATATATTAATGATCATATCAATAGAAGTATGTATAATAGTAACAAAGTAAAGAGCATAATATAATTTTTGATAAAATTGCGATACAAGACATATGAGTGATACCGAATGTAAAAAAATATCAAGGGAAAACCGCGACATGTTAATGAGAATTCTCATGAGGACTGAACCAACATGTACATGTTAGTTTGGTTTTTCAGTCAATAGCTCTGTATTTGAGGGTCTCTGAGGATGATTGTAATGTGCACCGAAAGCTTGTTATGTTTACCACTTGTGCCTCTTGCTTCTCTGAGGATAGTTGTCAGCATCAACCGAAAGCAAAGCGTGTTGTTGGAATGTCTTGTTTTTATCACTAATTTACTTATTAATTTTTAATTCAGTTTGGTTGTGTTTTAGGTCTTTTTAGGGGGGTTGTTGTATGACCTGACAGCTTAGCTTGCATCCGTTAACACTTCTGCTTTCGGCTTGATTCTTATTTCAGTAGCACTATATTGGGGATCTGTGAAGATGATTGTATTATGAAGCGAAAGCTCTGCGCGTAGCTGCATTTCCTTTTATAATACGATTTAATGCTGAATTTCGATTTCCGTATATTTGTGTTTTAGGCTTCTGAAGATGGTTGTGGTAAAAACCAAAAGCTAATGGTGTAACCGAAACTGTCAAAACGGCAGCGCCAAAATGTCAGCGCCCTCATGGCATTCCTAAATCCGTCGTAAATGGTATCAAGGGTGTTTTGAGTTAGAAGATTTAGTTTAAGAATCAAGGATAAACTTTTCAGGTCAATATTAAAACTAGTAATGATGTATGGAGCAGAGAATTCATGGTGAAAAGAGGCTTTGAACTGAAAATAGACGTTGCAGATATGAGAATCTTATGATGGATTTATGAAAAAAAACAAGTTGGATAAACTCTGGAAAGTGAGCATTAGAGGGATAGTAAGAGGAGGAGAATTATTAGAGAAAAATACAGGAGGGAAAGATGAATTGATAATGGCCATATTATGAGAAGGGTCGAAGTAGTCACCGTGGCTCAAGCGATAGCGCCCGATACTCTGAGGCGTCAGGTCGAGGGTTCGCACCCCGTCACGGTCGGAGGTTGGCAAGGGCATGCACTCAAGGTAACGATTACATCTGCCAAAACAACTCCTTCGCAAGAAGGCAACCGTCCTTGCCCTTGGTAGCAAAGAGAGATTCCGTGACGTAAAACCGGAATAAATTATAAGAATGGTCGACAGTGACCCGATAGAAGTATTCATAAATAAGGAGGTGCGAGGACGGAAGGGAGGAAAACAAAAAGATCATATATCTATTACAAAAAAAAAAAAAACATATAAGAAAGACGAGATTAAATGCCGAGGATGCTTTAAACAGATGTGAAAGACGGATATTAGTCGTGTTTAGCGATCCAATATGACAGTGGGAATAGCTAATATCAAAGCAAAAGTTATCCCAAGGTATTTTCTTATTAAATATAGTAATATGAATCACTTTTTACCCCAACTGGGACTCGAACCTAGGACTTATGATTACTAATTCAAGGCGCTACCACTACACCACAGAAGGTTAAAAGGAATCCAACCTAATAACTTATATCTGCTGTACTTAGGAATGAACTCATTCTAACTGAATGCCACTATGTTCATATTACAGATTCCCCAACCTCACTCGTGGCTTCATTTTAGCATTTAATGCAATTCCCAATCTCATTCTGGCCATGAAATAACCAGATAAGCACATTACATATGTGAAAACATGAATCACTTTTTACCCCGACCGGGACTCGAACCTAGGACTTATGATTACTAAGTCAAGGCGCTACCACTACACCACAGAAGGTTAAAAGGAATCCAACCTTATAACTTATATCTGCTATACTTAGGAATGAACGCATTCTAACTGAATGCCACTATGTTCATATTACAGATTCCCCAACCTCACTCGTGGCTTCATTTTAGCATTTAATTCAATTCCCAATCTCATTCGGGCCATGAAATAACCAGATAAGCACATTACATATGTGAAAACATGTAATGTGCTTTTCTGGTTATTTCATGGCCCGAATGAGATTGGGAATTGAATTAAATGCTAAAATGAAGCCACGAGTGAGGTTGGAGAATCTGTAATATGAACATAGTGGCATTCAGTTGGAATGCGTTCATTCCTAAGTATAGCAGATATAAGTTATAAGGTTGGATTCCTTTTAACCTTCTGTGGTGTAGTGGTAGCGCCTTGACTTAGTAATCATAAGTCCTAGGTTCGAGTCCCGGTCGGGGTAAAAAGTGATTCATGTTTTCACATATGTAATGTGCTTATCTGGTTATTTCATGGCCCGAATGAGATTGGGAATTGAATTAAATGCTAAAATGAAGCCACGAGTGAGGTTGAGAAATCTGTAATATGAGCATAGTGGCATTCAGTTAGAATGAGTTCATTCCTAAGTATAGCAGATATAAGTTATAAGGTTGGATTCCTTTTAACCTTCTGTGGTGTAGTGGTAGCGCCTTGAATTAGTAATCATAAGTCCTAGGTTTGAGTTCCGGTCGGGGTAAAAAGTGATTCATGTTTTCACATATGTAATGTGCTTATCAGGTTATTTCATGGCCCGAATGAGATTGGGAATTGAATTAAATGCTAAAATGAAGCCACGAGTGAGGTTGGGGAATCTGTAATATGAACATAGTGGCATTCAGTTAGAATGCGTTCATTCTTAAGTATAGCAGATATAAGTTATAAGGTTGGATTCCTTTTAACCTTCTGTGGTGTAATGGTAGCGCCTTGACTTAGTAATCATAAGTCCTAGGTTCGAGTCCCGGTCGGGGTAAAAAGTGATTCATGTTTTCACATATGTAATGTGCTTATTTGGTTATTTCATGGCCCGAATGAGATTGGGAATTGAATTAAATGCTAAAATGAAGCCACGAGTGAGGTTGGGGAATCTGTAATATGAACATAGTGGCATTCAGTTAGAATGCGTTCATTCCTAAGTATAGCAGATATAGGTTATAAGGTTGGATTCCTTTTAACCTTCTGTGGTGTAGTGGTAGCGCCTTGACTTAGTAATCATAAGTCCTAGGTTCGAGTCCCGGTCGGGGTAAAAAGTGATTCATGTTTTCACATATGTAATGTGCTTATCTGGTTATATAGTAATATGTTTAGAGAATATTCGCTTTGTACATTATCGAAGCCAATACCGGAACAATGGTGGAATACCCAAGGAGGCAAGGTAATATTGAACTTTGACCTTTTTAGCATTATCTGTACTTCTAGAGTACAGTGTGTTTTTCATATATATATAATATATATATATATATATATAATATATATATATATATATATATATATATATATATATATATATATATATATATATATATATATATATATATATATATATATATATATATATATATATATATATATATATATATATATATATATATATAAATATATATATATATATATATATATATATATATTATATATATATATATATATATATATATATATATATATATATATATATATATATATATATATATATATATATATATATATATATATATATATATATATATATATATATATATTTATATATATATATATATATATATATATATATATATATATATATATATATATATATATATATATATATATATATATATATATATATATATATATATATACAAACAAGCACGCACAAAAGTAGATAGATAGATATATAGATAGATAGATAGATAGATAGATATATAGATATAGGAGAGAGAGAGAGAGAGAGAGAGAGAGAGAGAGAGAGAGAGAGAGAGAGAGAGAGAGAGAGAGAGAGAGAGAGAGAGAGAGAGAGAGAGAGAGAGAGAGATAAGCAGGCAGAACAATATCTACTTTGGAGTATAACCAAAGAGAACGAGAATTATTGAAATAATACATGAGGAGGAAACGTAAACTTCAGATTTGACCTTTGTAGTATGAATTAATTCAAAGCTGTATCAATATACGATGCAATTGGACATACACAATTGACTCTACGAGAGCGTAGCTTTAGAGAGGACTAAAAAATTTACTCGTCTCAAAACACCATGCCTCAAATATACCAGTGGAAGAGTGTATAGACACAGCTTCTCCCATAGAGAAAACAGATTTTTTCACCAGAAATTATTTTTGGTTTAAAACAAGGAAGACACTTGAGTTACATAACAGTTATCGAATTTGTGAACTTTGATCATATTAAGAAATGACATCCAAACCAAAATCCCATTAGAGCATAACGACATATGCATCAAAGTTAAGTTTAGAGTGCAACAAAACTCAATGAGAAACTCTTGTCTAAACCGTGTATGTGTGAGACTACCTAATTGTGATTACCTAATTGTGCTTACGGGAAAGAGCCCAAAGCTCGTATTTCCCCGTCTCCTGATGGGTTCCATTTTGTACTTAGTAATACTTATCATATTTTTCCTTAAAACTATGGATTGAGATAGCATTAACTACCTCGTCGCTTAGCGAATTCCAATTATCAACTACTCTTACACTGAAAAAGTACTTCCTTACATCCTGCAAAGAAGTTTTATTACGAAGCTTCAAACTATGATCTCTAGTTCTAGAGCCAGCCATATCAAAATATCCCTCCCAATCCACTCTATCATAACCGTGAAGGAATTTAAAGACTGTCACCATATCCCCCCTCAATCTTCTAGCTTCAAGTGATGGTAAGTTTAATTCCCTCAGCCTCTCATGATAACTGACATTACGTATTTCTGGCACCAGTTTCGTGGCATCTCTTTGAACTTTTTTAAGCTTAGCTACGTTCTTTTTCAAGTGTGGATTCCAAAAGGGGGCTGCATATTCAAGTTTTAGCCTCACATACGTTACATAAATATTTCTGAACATTTCCTTGTCCATGTGCCTGAAGGCTACCCTTACATTTGATAAGAAAGCATATGCTGCCCTTACTATGCCATTTATATGCATTTCTGGATACAAATCTGCCAGTATGTTTACTCCTAGATCTCTTTCATTTTCTGTCTCTTGAAGTTGTACTCTTGCCACAGAGTAGTCAACCTTGGGCCTTCTTGCACTTGTACCCATTCTCATTACCTTGCATTTTCAAGTATTGAATTTCATTAGCCACTTTTCTGACGACTCATGGAGACTATTTAGATCTTCCTGAAGTTCTCTACCGTTGTTCTCGTTTCTTCACAACCTTTGCATCATCTGCAAACATATTCATGAATGAATTTACAGTCTCCGGTTGGTCATTTACATATACAAAGAACAAAAGTGGCCCTAAAACTGAACCCTGTGGAGCTCCACTACTAACTCTTCTCCATTCAGACACTGAGTGTCTTACTCTAACCCTCTGTTCCCTTCCTTCTAAGTAAGTTTTTATCCATTCCAAGACATTTCCACCTATTCTAGCCATTGCTTTCAGCTTCCTAATAAGTCTCCCGTGTAGGACAGTGTCAAATGCTTTCTGGAAGTCTAGGAATATGCAATCTGCCCAGCCCTCTCTTTCCTGTAAGATTCGGCTTACCTCATCATAAAATTCTAATAAGTTTATTACTGTTGATCTACCTTCTCTGAAGCCATGTTGTCTCACTGACAAAAAGTTCATGGATTCCAAGTGAAGAGAGATATATTTCCTTAGTAGTTTCTCCATAACTTTGCAAACTATGCGGGTGAAGGAAACTATATCCCTCCTTCCCTTTTTGACGATAGGTATCACGTTTGCTTGTTTCCAGCCTTTTGGAATCTCCTCTGACTCCAGTGACTTTTTAAATATGATACTTAGTGCCACTGATACTGAGTTTGTGCATTTCTTAAGTACATGAGGGGATATGTCATCAGGACCTGTAGCTTTATGGACATCTAACTCCATCAGCGCTTTGCATACCTCTGTGGCTGAAAGGTTGATGTTCTCTAATACCAGCCCTTGAGTTTCTATCTCTGCAATCTGAGGGGGTGGGGTATTTTCTACTGTAAATACTGACTGAAACTCCTTGTTCAATTCTATGCAGATTCTTCATCCGTCTCAGTGATGTTTTCATCCACTCTCTCAAGCCTTAAAACTTGTTCTTCAACCTTTCAGTTTTCCTCTGATAAAGCTGTGGAAAAGCTTGTGATTTTCTTTACGCTTCCTGGTGATGTCCCTTTCATAGTCTCTCTCTGCCTCTCTTCTTTTACTTAAGCAATCATTTCTTGATCTTTTGTAGGTTTGTGTGTGTGTGTTTGTGTGTGTGTGTGTGTGTTTTCTCTTTGTCCTTGGACTTTGATATCTCTAGCATGACATGATAGTTAAAGCTATATCGTTTTACCACATTATAGCAAATATTGCAATTTGTACTGATAAGTGCAACTAGAAACGTGGCACATGGGACGTGTCACGCCACTTCTGTGTGAAAGGTTGCATATATTTCCGCATGTTCGTTTTCAATTGGCGTGCCACGTGGCATGCCACGTTCGACGTGTTACTTTAGAGTGAAAGCGTCCTCAGACATAAAAGGATGCATACTCAGAGGAAACCTTCAATGTATAGGTAATAGCTTTCTAAAACTGCTCTGTGTGTGTGTGTGTGTGTGTGTGTGTGTGTGTGTGTGTGTGTGTGTGTGTGTGTGTGTGTGTGTGTGTGTGTGTGTGTGTGTGTGTGTGTGTGTGTGTGCGTGCGTGTGCGTGTATGTGTGCGTGTTGAAGGTAATAAAAGTGGATCGACCAGGAGAGTTAGAGAGAAAATAGGTCGATAAATCTTCTAACACAGGATGTACTGTAAAAGGTAAAGGGGAGAACAACGGATTATCCAAACCCCCTTCCCCACCATACATACATACATACATACATACATACATACATACATACATACATACATACATACATACATACATACATGCATGCATGCATGCATGCATGCATGCATGCATGCATGCATACATACATACATACATACATACATACATACATACATACATACATACATACATACATACATACATACATACATACATACATACATACATACATACATACATACATACATACATACATACATACATACATACATATATACATGCATTACATAGATAGACAGACAGACAGACAGACAGACAGACATGAATACATACATACATACATACATACATACATACATACATACATACATACATACATACATACATACATACATACATACATACATACATACATACATACATACATACATACATACATTAATACATTAATACATTCATGAATATGTTTGCAGATGATGCAAAGATTGTGAAGAAAGTAAAAAACGAGAACAATGGTAGAGAACTTCAGGAGGATCTAAATAATCTGCATGAGTGGTCAGAAAAGTGGCTAATGAAATTCAATACTTCAAAATGTAAGGTAATGAGAGTGGGTACAAGTGCAAGAAGGCCCAAGCTTGACTACTCGGTGGCTGGAGTACAACTTCAAGAGACAGAAAATGAGAGAGATCTAGGAGTAAACATACTGGCAGATTTGTCTCCAGAAATACATATAAATGGCGTAGTAAGGGCAGCATATGCATTCTTATCAAATGTAAGGGTAGCCTTCAGGCACATGGACAAGGAAATGTTCAGAAATATTTATGTAACCTATGTGAGGCCAAAACTCGAATATGCAGCCCCCTTTTGGAATCCGCACTAGAAAAAGCACATAGCTAAGCTTGAAAAAGTTCAAAGACATGCCATGAAACTGGTGCCAGAAATACGCAATCTCGGTTATGATGAGAGGCTGAGGGAATTAGACTTGCCATCACTCGAAGCTAGAAGAGTAAGGGGGGATATGGTGACAGTCTTTAAATTCCTTCATGGTTATGATAGAGTGGATAGGGATCGATATTTCGATATGACTGGCTCTAGAACTAGAGGTCATAGTTTGAAGCTTCGTAAGAAAACTTCTTTGCAGGATGTAAGGAAATACTTTTTCAGTGTAAGAGTAGTTGATAATTGGAATTCGCTAAGCGAGGAGGTAGTTAATGCTATCTCAATCCATAGTTTTAAGGACAGGTACGATAAGTATCACTAAGTCTAAAATGGAACCGATCATGAGACGGGAAGATACGAGCTTTGGGCTCTTTCCCGTAAACACAATTAGGTAATCACAATTAGGTAATCACATACATACATACATATATCCATACATACATCATACATAGATGCATATATACATATATAAATATCGAATTTTTATGTCATGCAAGAATTTGTCTTCAATAGGATATCAATTTCAATTTATTTTTTCTTTCCTGAAGTCTCGTATATCATACTAGTGGTAAGGGTACTGGAGCGTTGAATATCATTATAATAAGAACCCATGAG
>JAXCGZ010021350.1:45000-54027 GCA_037179515.1 Halocaridina rubra
CCTAGCTCTAAAGTTTGACCGTACTCATGACCTATCAATTTGGTTGCACTGTATTGTGTCACAATTATTCCCCATTCGGATAGGGGTAGACATAATTTGTTGGAGCTGTAAGAGAAAATAAGACTGGATACCCATCCCAAAACCCCGCGGTGGGATTGATTCTGCATTAGTCAGTCTTGTCAAGTCTCGACTTGCATGTTCTGCCACTAACTTACCCTATTTAAATTCTCATTCTCATTATGCGTCGATGTTGTTTAGAAGACTAGAAGTCCTTCGAGTGAATATTTAACACCAAATATTCTTGGATATTCGCTACACCTCTCTTATGATTCCTTCACATCTGACAAGTCACTACACTCTCCATCTCTGTTTCTCTATATGTTTTCTTCGTACCAAGGCCCGATAAGGCAGTTTTAATTTATATATTTTTTTCGACCTGTCCTGGTGTTACACTCATAAAAAATTAATCATAGATTCTTACCATTTACATTCGATGATGGAGCCCATGGTTTGTGGAATAGGAATCCACAGCTCTTTCCACTGGGGAGTCTTGCTGTACGTTATATAGATACACTTCTCCACTGCAGGAGGTAAAATAAATAAGTTATTTAAATTGGCTGAAACTCATATTTGTATTCTTAAAATTTGTAAAGGTCTTATCCGTCCCTGCTTAGAATACTGTTCGCACTGCTGGGGTGCTTCTTCTCATAAGTATCTCCTTGATAAGGTTGAATCTAAGGCAGTCCGACTCGTCAATAACCCTTCACTTGCTGTTAATCTGGATTCTCTTTCTCTTCGCTGTAAGGTATCATGCCTTTCACTTTTCTATATCTACTACTTCCATCGCTGCTCTGATGAGTTGCCGAGTTGTATTCCTACCCCACTGCTGAGGCTGCGTAACACTCGTAAAGAGGCATTGTCTCACAAGTACTGTGTTGAGATTTGTAGATCACGGATTGGTTGGTGCAGTGACTGCTTCTTCCCATCTCCTTCCAGACTCTGTAAGTCTCTTCCTCTTTCTGTTTTTCCCAAAATGGATCTGTCGTCATCTCAGGGCTTAATCCTGCCTTATCTCTAGGTTCTAAGTATTTCGACTATGTTTTCAGCCTGTCCTTTTTCCTATTGTGTATCATCCCTTAATTCTGCTTCGTCCTTAACCTTCTACTTTTTCTTCGCATTAATGTTTTCTTCGTGCCCGGGCCAGATGATGGTAATTTTTTTTCTGTTGCAGTGTCACATTCGTAAAAAAAAAAAAAAACTCTTAGTCTTGGTTCATTTTGAGGATGAAAATTAATGGTGCGTGTTGGTGGCCTCCTTTTCTATAGGACCCAGGATTGATTTCTCAAACTTGCTTGCCGTTTTACTGTTTCGAGTGTCAATATTACTTTCCATTTGAATGTAAGTGGACAAACAAGATGAAGCTGGCGAATTAAGTCTAGATACCCTTCCTAACGCCCTGTAGTGGGATCGAACACGAGTTTGTAACATAACAGTTCGAGCTCTCATACCACTAAATGTGTCACAGTTTGTCTCCATTTGAATGAGGGTAGATACAGACATGTTTGAGCTGGAGGATTATGGCTGGATATCCTTTCGATGAGAAACTGAACCCATGTTAGTTACTTCCCGTTTCGCTCGCTCTACCACTGACCTACCACGGCCTCTAAAGTGTTAAACATCATTTAAAAAAGAGAGAAAAAACAAATTGAACAACACCAGAGCAATGTCTAGAACTAGCACAAAGAATGAGAAAAGTTTGTTGACAGGTTGTCGCGACAATAATTAACTATTTTTCCCCCCTAAAAGAATTGTTTTTCAGTTCTCAGAGAATGTTTGCTCACAAATGTCTAAGAAGACGTAAACTATGTGCACTATCTACACACGCGCAATCACACACACCCACACACACACAGAATGAGAGAGAGAGAGAGAGAGAGAGAGAGAGAGAGAGAGAGAGAGAGAGAGAGAGAGAGAGAGAGAGAGAGAGAGAGAGAGAGAGAGAGAGATGCAAACATGTGCAATGACCGTAATCCCCCTTGTAAGTGTGATGGCCGAGTCAGAGTACACATCCTTTCACAAGAAAGCTAATTCACTTAAGCTCACCTTGTATAGCTATTTGGGAATAAAGAAGAGGAGGATGGTTTGGGCATGTGCAGTGGAAGGATGAGGGGTGTGTAGGGAAAATTATGCTGAGGATGGTGCTGCCAGGCGGGAGAGGGGGAAGTAAGCCAGAGAGAAGGCTTATGGATGCGGTGGGGGAGATTATGAATGTTGTGTTACCGAGAAGGCCATGGGGAATTAAGTCCAAAGAGGAAGCTTAAGGATGCGGTGAGGGAGAACATGAGGGATTGTGGTGTGACCGCTAAGGACGTGGGGATTAGGGCGATATTGAGACGATTGATCCACTGTGGCGACCCCTGATGGAAAAATCCAAAAGAGGAAGAAGAAGATTATATTAACATATAAACACAAATATACTAGTGGATTTTTTTTTCTGCCAATTAATAGGAAGGAATAGGGTCTTATGGGTATATTTTAGCACGTCCTTCCTTGGCCCCTGGTGATGCTGATAGAGCCATACGCTTCGTTTTATTGGACATAAGACGAGTTGATATTCTCTTTTATTTCCATAGAGATTATATGTAGTGTTGAATAAAAGAATACATCGGTATTAAACGCGAGGTACAAAAGAAATGTGATAGAGTGAATCTGATCTCATATTTTTGATAGACTATTTGAAAAATTATTATTATTATTATTATTATTATTATTATTATTATTATTATTATTATTATTATTATTATTATTATTATTATTATTATTATTATTATTATTATTATTATTATTGTTATTATTATTATTATTATTATTATTATTATTATTATTATTATTATTATTATTATTATTATTATTATTATTATGATTATTATTACATTATAATTTCTTATATTTTCATATAATAATCATGCTATAAAAATCGTATAATAATAATAATAATAATAATAATAATAATAATAATAATAATAATAATAATAATAATAATAATAATAATAATAATAATAATAATAATAATAATAATAATAATAATAATAACAAAAATAATAATATTAATAATAATAATAATAATAATAATAATAATAATATGCAGCTAAATATCGATTTTCATAAAACGGAAGAAGAAGTCCACCCATATGTATTCAAAGATCTCATCCCAGAATACCAACATCCTTATCCTACCTTTGATAAAACAGATTAAGAATTCTCATTTTTGCTCATTCTTCCCTCCTACGCCATCAACTTATTGTGTCTCTAGTGATAAAACTAATACCCTCGTCAAAACTTTATTTATAAAAAGTAGGCAAAAGTTTTTTTTTATGCAGAAATTATTTTATAGAAAACGTTCGAAAAGTAATGGGCCAAAAATGCAGAGACCAGAACGGCCTGCATGAAATTGATTTTGTAATTTAAAATCACTCACAGGGTAGCTTAGATGAAGTTAAATTTTGTTAGATCAGGTTAAGCAAGATAGGAAACTTTATGATGATATTATTAAAGATAATATTAACATAATAAGTTGGGAATAATAAAAATAAAACTTTTTTTATGCAACAATTATGATAATTATTATTACCAGATGAGTTTGGTAGGGAGGAGAGGGTGAAAGCAGCAGATGGGCATTGCTGGTAGATGAAATAAATGTGAGAGAGAGATGGGCTGAATATTTCAAGGACCATCTAAATGAGGAAGACGATAGAGAGGTAGAAATTGTGGCTGTGGGAAACGAATGGAGAGTGATAATGATAGGTGTTGAGAATAATAGATAAAAAACAAAAGAGCAGGTACATTTGGCATTGAGAGCAATAGAAGAAGGACAAGCACCTAGGATAAATAGATGGGTGTCATAATGAATGCTTGTCAAAAGGTGGGGAGGCATTAGCAGAATGGATGGTTAGGCTGTTTAATGTATGTTTCAGGAAAGGGATGGTCCAGTTGTTTAGAGTAGTACATGTGTAGTTCCACTTTACAAAAGGAAAGGGGATAAGTATGACTACAGTAGTTTTAGAGAAATTAGTTTTTTGAATATAGTTGGTAAGGTATATAGAAGTGTTAATCGAGAGAATTAGGAAAAGTACTAAGAAAATTACTGGGGAAGAAAAGTGTGGGTTCAGGAAAGGGAGAGGATGTGTATATCAAATGTTTGTTATATGACAGATGCGTGAGAAGTTTTTAGAGAAAGGTAGGGACACTTTTGGGGCTTTTATGGATTAGAGAAAGTGAATGACAGGGTAGAGTGAGAGGGATTGTGGAGTGTGTTGCGACTGTATGGAATAAGTGGAAGTTTGTTGAATGAGTTGAAAAAAATTTTCATGAATAGTAGATCATGTGTGAGAGTTGAGAATAGTATGAGTAATTGTTTGGAGTGAAATGTAGGGTTACGTCAAGGTTGTGTAAGGTCGCCATGGTTGTTTAATGTGTATATGGATGGAGTGCCAAGGGAAGTAAATGGAAGAGTATTAGACAGAGACTTGGAACTAGTGGGTGAGGATGGAAGGTTCTGGAAATTTAATCAGCTGCTATTTGCGAATGACACTGTACTGGTGGGTGACTGAGAATGAACTGAATCAGTTTGTTAGGGTGTCTGAACGAAGGAAGCTGCAGGTGAATATTGGTGAAAGTAAAGTCATGAAATGCACGAGGAGTGACAATATTGGCATACTGAATGTAGGAGTGAATGGGGAGTTGCTTGAAGAAGTTGAGAGTTTTAAGTATTGGGGTCGCATGTATCAATGAGTAAACGAGTGGATGTATAGATAAGTCACAGAATGAAGGAAGCAAGTGAATGTCTAGGTGGGTTGAATAGTGTAATGAGTAATAGATATTTGGGAATGAATGCAAAGAGAAGGATATATGAAGATGTGATTTTGCCGACAGCATTGTATTGTGCAGAGACTTGGAATGCAAGAGAGGATGAAAGGGTGTAATGGAGATAAGGTCTTTGAGAATATATGATTGTTGCATCTAGAATAAAGTAAGAAATGAGGATGACAGACAGAGAACGGATGTTGAAAGGAAGCTGTCGGATAGGTTAGCTCAGAGAGTGTTGAGTTAGCTTGGACACATGAAATGGATAATTGATGAACGAATAGTGAAGAGGGTGGAGTGCAGAAGTGATTGAAGCTAGGACAAGAGAGAGACCTAGAATGATAGGGATGGATGGTGTGAAAAAGACATTGAATGCACGTGAAATGTCAGTTGAGCAGAGAAGAGTGCATACAAGAGTTAGGAATGAGTGGAAGTAGATTGTGATTGACTGGTTTGAGGGGAGTTGTTAAGTGATGAAGCGGTGGTGGTAATTCAGCTGCGGCTGTAGGCCCTCACTGAAGAATATTCTTGCTCGCCTACCTTGTGGGTGACCCAAACAGAGTGAAAGGGGGGTAAACATGGCAACCCTTTATGCCCAAGGAGCTAAGAGGAGTGTCTGGATAGTGGTGAATGCGCGTTTCTTGGCTCGGCCACCTCCCTTTCAAGGGGGGATGAGGCCATGTGTGTGTGTGTGTGTATTTATATATATATATATATATATATATATATATATATATATATATATATATATATATATATATATATATATATATATATATATATATATATATATATATATATATATATATATATATATATATATATATATATATATATATATATATATATATATATATATATATATATATATATATATATATATATATATATATATATATATATATATATGTATGTATGTATGTATGTATGTATGTATGTATGTATGTATGTATGTATGTATGTATGTATGTATGTATGTATGTATGTATGTATGTATGTATGTATGTATGTATGTATGTATGTATGTATGTATGTATGTATGTATGTATGTATGTATGTATGTATGTATGTATGTATGTATGTATGTATGTATGTATGTATGTATGTATGTATGTATGTATGTATGTATGTATGTATGTATGTATGTATGTATGTATGTATGTATGTATGTATGTATGTATGTATGTATGTATGTATGTATGTATGTATGTATGTATGTATGTATGTATGTATGTATGTATGTATGTATGTATGTATGTATGTATGTATGTATGTATGTATGTATGTATGTATGTATGTATGTATGTATGTATGTATGTATGTATGTATGTATGTATGTATGTATGTATGTATGTATGTATGTATGTATGTATGTATGTATGTATGTATGTATGTATGTATGTATGTATGTATGTATGTATGTATGTATGTATGTATGTATGTATGTATGTATGTATGTATGTATGTATGTATGTATGTATGTATGTATGTATGTATGTATGTATGTATGTATGTATGTATGTATGTATGTATGTATGTATGTATGTATGTATGTATGTATGTATGCATGCATGCATGCATGCATGCATGCATATATATATATATATATATATATATATATATATATATATATATATATATATATATATATATATATATATATATATATATATATATATATATATATATATATATATGTATATATATATATATATATATATATATATATATATATATATATATATATATATATATATATATATATAGGTTTGTATGATATTATTATTATTATTATTATTATTATTATTATTATTATTATTATTATTATTATTATTATTATTATTATTATTATTATTATTATTATTATTATTATTATTATTATTATTATTATTTTTATCACTATAATTATTATCATTATTATTATTATTATTATTATTACAACCATCTAAAAATTTCATTCACAAAAAAACTTGTGATGGTTGAAAAACACATCCATTTATCTAGTGTCTAAAGCATAAAATGAGATCTTAAAGTTATTGTTCCCAAATGTCTGATATTTTTGTCAGATTATAGAAGATTTCTTACCTGCCCTTTCTCTTAGCATGGCGAAGGCATGTATGTGTGCATGCGTGAGTGCATATATATGTATGTATATATGTAAGTATGTATGTATGTGTGAATGTTTGCCTGTGTGTGCGTGCGTGCGTGCATGGATAGATGGAGGGATGGATGTGTGTGTGTGTGTGTGTGTGTGTGCATGTATGTATTTATGTGTGCACTCGCCTCCGCCCTGATATAATGGTTTGCTTATTATTATTATTATTATAATTATTATTATTATTATTATTATTATTATTATTATTATTATTATTATTATTATTATTATTATTATTATTATTATTATTATTATTATTTTTATTATTATTATTATTATTATTATTTATTATTATTATTTTTATGATTATTATTATTATTATTATTATTATTATTATTATTATTATTATTATTATTATTATTATTATTATTATTATTATTATTATTATTATTATCAATTATTATTATTACATCACGTTCTGCATGTTGACAAATTTTTAGTACAAAATTATTAATGTAATGAAAAATAAATTTCGATTTAAAATATATTTAAATTAAAATCACGCTTATACACTCTGAATTCTACACTTTTTTTTATTTTTTAAGTTTAACGTCGTAAGTTTTTCCATCACATAAGTTTTTTTTATATTTTTTTAAGGCGGGTCAGCACTTTTTTTTTTTACGAACTTTGGCACTTACACTTGCAATATGTAAATTGGACAAACAGTGCCAAAATATTTTTAGGTTTAACATATTCAACATGTGATACAAATTTGAAGTATTTCTGGTGTTTTCAAATCTTAAATTTTAGACACGTTTTATATAAATAGAACAAAAAGTACAAAAGGTTATTTTTTCTGTTTTTACACATGCACCTTTTGAGAAAAATTGTCTGTAGTTTATCTTTCTGTTTTTAATACGATTTTTACACTTGCATTATGTAAACTGAACCAGCACTACCAAATACTATCAAATTTTTACACTTTCGAAATGTGGTGCGATTCTTCAACGCCTTTTTATTCTTTTTTATATTTTTTATTCAAGTTTTCTTACCGTTTCTGATAAGGAAAAAAGTCCCACCAGTTGTCTGTTGCTGACGTCTGTGAAATTGGTTTTTGTCTGAGACTCTCCGATGCAAAAATGGTCAGGAGACAACGCCTTGCAATAAAAAACACTAATTCTCTTCATGGATTTAACTTATTATAACTTTATTCAGTTATCATACCAGTCTGTGACAGCATTAACAGTTCAGTTACTGAGATAGTTATTTGCATTTAATTTACTTGTCTAAAGATATTCCAAAACCACTATACTCCAAGTATTTTTTTTTCCTTTCCAATTTTTTTACCAGCTCATGGCAGAATAGCCACTTGCCTTCTCTATTCTGTGAACTTTCCAAAAATAAAATTTCCTATGCTGTTTGATTTTTCGAGTACTATATCAGCTCATGATTGTATAGTAAGATCAGACAATGAAAGAGAGAGAGAGAGAGAGGAGAGAGAGAGAGAGAGAGAGAGAGAGAGAGAGAGAGAGAGAGAGAGAGAGAGAGAGAGAGAGAGAGAGAGAGAGAGAGAGAGAGAGAGAGAGAGAGAGAGAGAGAGAGAGAGAGAGAGAAGGTAATTTCTCCAAACGTAGACAACGATTACAAAAGATATTTCAGTTTTATTATCATAACCTCTGGAATTGCTGACTCAGAAAAGGAAGCCTCTTTTTAATGGCATTTTAAGTATGTTGTCCCGAAACAGTACCGGAAGAGGAACCTGATGTAATTTTAGGGGCTTAATCTGGGACTGAGCTTAGATTAGGTTATGTTAAGTTTGCGTCTGTGCACGCGCGCATGCGTGTGTGTGAGTGTGTATATTTAATAGGCAGAACTTCATAACGTGCACATGTGTGCCTATTTTCACACCTTGCTTTTGGTTACACAAATGGCCTACCATATCCATTTGTGTATTCACTATGCCTGATGAGCTGACAGGGTCTAGTAGGTGAGAGACTACACTATTTTCCCTTCCACATCCTGTGCATTAAGTGAAATTTCCACTTTTTTTTAATTTATAAAAATTACTG
>JAXCGZ010021351.1:5000-7500 GCA_037179515.1 Halocaridina rubra
GGTGCCATGGGCCAACGTACTACATATAATTAGGACAAAGCTTGATTATGTAGCCGCTTTATGAGATACTCATTTAAAAATTATATAAATGAGCAAGATAGTTCGGACATGCCAAGAAAATGGTGCCAAAAATACACAAAATCAGCTAGCAAGAGAGGCTGGTTCAAATTCCGGTCAGGGTAAAAACTATTCATATTTTCACAAATAGTAATAGGCTTATTTGCTTATTGTTGGTACCAAATGAGATTGAGATTTGAATGAAATGCGAAAACGAAGCCATGAGTGATGTTGAAGGAATGTATAATACGAACCTATGGCTTCAGATAGAATGCATTCATTCCAAATATTGCAGATAAAGCTTTTAAGTTTGTTTCCCTTTTAGACCTTCTGAGGTATAGTTGACATATATATATATATATATATATATATATATATATATATATATATATATATATATATATATATATATATATATATATATATATATATATATATATATATATATATATATATATATATATATATATATATATATATATATATATATATATATATATATATATATATATATATATATATATATATATATATATATATATATATATATATATATATATATATATATATATATATATATATATATATATATATATATATATATATATATATATATATATATATATATTATATATATATATATATATATATATATATATATATATATATATATATATATATATATATATATATATATATATATATATATATATATATATATATATATATATATATATATATATATATATATATATATATATATATATATATATATATATATATATATATATATATATATATATATATATATATATATATATATATATATATATATATATATATATATATATATATATATATATATATATATATATATATATATATATATATATATATATATATATATATATATATATATATATATATATATATATATATATATATATATATATATATATATATATATATATATATATATATATATATATATATATATTTATATATATATATATATATATATATATATATATATATATATATATATATATATATATATATATATATATATATATATATATATATATATATATATATATATATATATATATATATATATATATATATATATATATATATATATATATATATATATATATATATATATATATATATATATATATATATATATATATATATATATATATATATATATATATATATATATATATATATATATATATATATATATATATATATATATATATATATATATATATATATATATATATATATATATATATATATATATATATATATATATATATATATATATATATATATATATATATATATATATATATATATATATATATATATATATATATATATATATATATATATATATATATATATATATATATATATATATATATATATATATATATATATATATATATATATATATATATATATATATATATATATATATATATATATATATATATATATATATATATATATATATATATATATATATATATATATATATATATATATATATATATATATATATATATATATATATATATATATATATATATATATATATATATATATATATATATATATATATATATATATATATATATATATATATATATATATATATATATATATATATATATATATATATATATATATATATATATATATATATATATATATATATATATATATATATATATATATATGTATATATATATATATATATATATATATATATATATATATATATATATATATATATATATATATATATATATATATATATATATATATATATATATATATATATATATATATATATATATATATATATATATATATATATATATATATATATATATATATATATATATATATATATATATATATATATATATATATATATATATATATATATATATATATATATATATATATATATATATATATATATATATATATATATATATATATATCCAAGCAAGCACATTACATATGTGAAAACATGAATCATATTTTACCCCGACCGGGATTCGAACCTAGGACTTATGATTACTAAGTCAAGGCGCTACCACTACACCACAGAAGGTTAAAAGGAATCCAACCTTATAGCTTATATCTGCTATACTTAGGAATGAACGCATTCTAACTGAATGCCACTATGTTCATATTACAGATTCCCCAACCTCATTCGTGGCTTCATTTTAGCATTTAATTTAAATCCCAATCTCATTCGGGTCTTACAATAACCAAGCAAGCACATTACATATGTGAAAACATGAATCATATTTTACCCCGACCGGGATTCGAACCTAGGACTTATGATTACTAAGTCAAGGCGCTACCACTACACCACAGAAGGTTAAAAGGAATCCAACCTTATAGCTTATATCTGCTA
>JAXCGZ010021351.1:25000-32500 GCA_037179515.1 Halocaridina rubra
CTAGCACAGAGTATGTTTTGCATTATCAAAGGATTTCAAAGACAACCTTCTCAGAAAGGAAAGGAATAATGCTCTGTTTTAAGATCTGCTATTTTCACTTTAATTATGTGTACTTTTGTAGATACAAATCTTGAAGAAATGCGTAATCATGTCTAGCAAAAGCAAGGCCGCTGGTCTTTCTCTCTCAGCTTATGTACCTCTCTTTATGACTTGTTTTTAAAAATATCTTGCTACTGTCATATTCCTCAAGTCTTTGACCCAGATATTTAATTTTTTATGATGGCTGAAATATCCTTCAAGTCTACTTAGAAATGCTTCTTTCTTTTTGACTCCGTTATAAAAATTATTTTGTGACTGTAATATCCTATAAGTCTAATTGCAAAGATATCTTTGTTTCTGACTTAATTACAAAGATGTTTTGCAACTGTAATATTCCTCAAGTGTACTTATAAATGTATTTTTCTTTTTGACTAAGTTATTAAAATATTTTGCTATAGTAATATACTTCCAGTCTACTTGCAAAGGTGATATAAAAGTTACTTGGTTTGACCGTGCCTGCTCCATTATTATTCAGGCCAGGGATTGGGCACACCAGTCAACCCAAGCCTCTCCTACTGATTTAATTTGCTCTGCTTTTATAGTAACTAGGAATCACTGCACTGCTCAGATTTGAAGGTCTAAGGCTTCCTTTATAAGAAGGAAATTTGATGACCTTAACTCCTTGCCTACTAACAAATGTTTCTGATCCTTAGCTAAAAACCTCTCCAAAACCTTCACTAACTCAAGCTTTTCCACTCTCATTCATTCTGATGGTTATATAGCTTGCTCTTCTACTGACAAATCCACTCTCTTTGGTTCTCATTTTTCTGCCAACTCTCCTGTAAACGATTCCAGTGCACCTCTCCCTCAATCTTTACCCCACTCTAATCCTATGCCCTCTCTTATCCTTTCTTCACACAAAATTCATAAGGTTCTTTGCTTGCTAAAGATGAACAAGGAGTCTGGTCGTGATGGTATCCCTGCATGGTTCCTAAAGGAGTTTGCAGATGAACTAGCTCCTGTGCAATGTCGTCTTTTTTGCCTCATTCTGTCAACCAGTATCTATCCTTCATCTTGGAAGCATGCTCTAGTGTAGCCTGTTCCCAATAAGGAACAGGCTGCACTATTCATTCAAACTACCGACCTATTTCCCTAACCTCTTCTATCTCTAAAGTTTTCAAAAGTTTGCTCAATTCTCATTCTTTGAGAGATCTGGACTCTCCTATCACCAATACAGCTTCCACGTGGAATGATCCACTGATGAGCTCCTGTCCTATCTTACTCATGTATGGTAATCTTCACTGAGGAACTATGCAGAATCCTTTGTCGTCACCCTTGCTACCCCTAAGGCTTTTGACAGAGTCTGGCACAAGGCTCTGTTGGACAAACTCCCTTGCTTATGTCAGTACTTTAGCTTTTTACAGTGAATCAAAATTTATAAAAGTATTATCCATCCCTTTTTAGAATACTACTCACACATCTGGATTGATTCTTCTTATACTTATCTCCTTTATAGGGTTGAATCCAAGACAGTCAAACTCCTTAATGGCGCCTTTCTTACTTCTAATCTGAATTCTATTTCTCTTCGCCATAAGGAATCATAAATTTCTCTTTTCTATCACTACTACTTCCATCGCTGCTCAGATGAGTTGGTGAGTTGCATCCCTCCCCCACTACCAAGGCCACGTAACACTCGCCAAGCGGCCTCGCCTCACAGGTCCTGTGTGGAGATTTTTATAACGCAGGATTTTCATCTCGCAGCGACTGCTTCTTCCTATATACCTCCAAGCTCTGGAACTCTCTTCCTCCTTTTGTCTTTCCTCGTTCTCATAAGCTACCTTCCCTAAAAATGTGGATCTATCGTCATCTCAGGGCCTAATACTGTCATATTTCTAAGCCCTCAGCATTTTGGATATTCTTTCAGTCTCTCTTTTTCCTTTTTGCATCATTCCCTCATCTTTGCATTGTCTATGACCTTTTTCTTTTCCTTCGTTTTGGTTTTTACTTCGTGCTCGGGCCTTTATTGGTTAGGGCATTTTTTCCCCTGTATCGGTGTCGCACTCATAAAAGAAATTAAGTAAAAAATTGAAAAAAAGACTATGGTGAAAGAGATATATCAACTAGTGTATCTTTTATTTTATCCCATTATTAAGAAAAAAACATACGTATGAAAACTGTTATTAAGGCCACTAATACATGTAGTGTGAAAGATATTTTCTGTAATTAAATTTTTTTTTATGATGGTGACACCAGGACGGGCAAAAAAAAATAAAATAAAACAGCCCTCATCTGGGCTGGGCACGAAAAATACAAAAAGAAAAGAAAAACAGAGGTGGAGAGTGTAATGAATTACCAGATGTGAAGGGATAATAAGAAGTGTAATGAACATCCAAGAATATTCAGTGTTGATATAGGCATAGAAAAAGAACTGTTACTAGAGAAAGCTTAGCATCAAAATTTCATGGACAGTCCTATTAGAATTCAAAACCCTTCAGCTGTAGTATCGCAACGGACGGCTGATTGCTTGAATATCTATCTACTTTTCCGCATATTCCCTCATTTAAACTAAATAATTGAACGAATGCCCAATATTGTCAAGTTTCATAACGTAAAGTGTCTGGAAGTGACTATGTAGATATAAGAGCAAAACAAAAAGCTGAAGGTATTTCTCTCATATCCAAAACTAATATCATTATACATTTCATACTGAAGAAAAATCTTAAGGTATTTTCACATCCACATAAAAAAAATATTCTTCTCAAAAACATAAAGAAGAGCAGTATGCTGAATAATATATAGTTGTTTTATCACTGTAAAATCCTATATGTATATATATATATATATATATATATATATATATATATATATATATATATATATATATATATATATATATATATATATATATATATATATATATATATATATATATATATATATATATATATATATATATATATATATATATATATATATATATATATATATATATATATATATATATATATATATATATATATATATATATTTACACTCTCATGTCTTAGAATATGTCATTACTAGTAATATTAGTATATTTATATATTACATACAATATTTTACTTACTTAGATAATATTGAAAAAGTAGCTTGTATTGCTGTAACTACCTAAAAAAAGTTTTGGTATATATCTACAGGAAAATTTTGTTTAATGTTTTTCATTTTCTCTGTATATGTTCACTGGGAATAATATGAGCTTTTGTACTTACTTATATGGACGTAAATTGAGAAAGATTTACAAAATTATATTTCTTATAACATGAGTATCATGCCTAACGAAGAGTGTCTAACGGAGTGTCCTATGCATATAAGTTGATTATTTTCTGCCTTTAATGTAGTTCATTGCAAGATCATGCAAGTCGATAAGCGACTCACGCCTAGTTAAGAAACGATCTTACCATAATTCCCCAGCACCAACAAGCCTGAGTTCTCCCTCATTTGAATTGGTACTAAGTGTGACATATAGAGAATGGTGCATTTTCCTTCTAAAATTCTCGTGTTAGTAACTTCCAGGGTTTTTAGGGAGAAAATGTGGAAATTAACGTAAAACAAAAAATTTATTTGGCTTTAGTACATTCTAAATGCTTCGCGATGGGCTCGAACCCGGATTTGTCAGTGACCTAATCAAACATAGTCCAAAAATAAATATAGTTTTTACATAACTCATAAATTCAATATGTTTTTTCATTATTTCTTGTGCGGCCTGGGTGTTAAGGTGCTGATAATTTATATATATATATATATATATATATATATATATATATATATATATATATATATATATATATATATATATATATATATATATGATATAGATATATATATATATATATATATATATATATATATATATATATATATATATATATATATATATATATATATATATGATGTGTGTGTGTGTGTGTGTGTGTGTGTGTGTGCATGTGTGTCTGTGTTTGTGTGTGCGTGTTTGTGCTTGTATGCGTATTTATTTATGCTTCCCGCAATGAATAGAGAGGGATAGTGTTATGAAAGGCATTCGTCCATAATGCACAAGCCTTCAAGAGGTAACTGGGAAACAGCTGGCACATATAAACTTAGCAAAGGAATTATTTTATATGTAATATTGGTGTATTTTTTACCATGTCCTAATGTGTATTTATTATACATGTAAAATAATAAAAAAAAATAAAGTTTGTAAATAAATATGTGCACATATGCTTATTAATGAATTGGACTGGGTATATAGACAGACATATAATATTATTCACGAGAAGTTCAAAGCCATAGTAATATAGGTACATGATTGTCGATAGTGATAATTTCTTTTGAAATATTGTTTCACGATTTTCTTTTCTGCTTTGCTCGCTTTCAGCATCTCCATTTTTATTTACACCGGTCTTTCTCCTTCCTCTTCTGTGTTGCCTCTTCCACTAAATCCCTTTTTTTCTGTTTTTTCAATTCAAATTCATCTCTCCAAAACCTATTTCCGTTTTAAAATTCATGTCAACAGGGATCTTCCTACCAATCTTTCAGCGAAAAGTTGATACATATTTTCTTCGCACGTTTGGTTGTGCAAATGTTTAAATAGTGTAAGGAAGTTTTGCCTTTGAATTTCAAATATTTGCACGCACACACACACACACACACACACACACACACACACACACACACACACACACACACACACACACACACACACACACACACACACACACACACACACACACACATGAGCTTTTTGCAGTTATTGACTGGAGAACCTTATTTTACAACAAATCTGTACAAGAAATGTATGACATCTTTTGTGAGAAATATGGGAAGATAGTAGATTGCTGCATACCTGTCACCAAAGTAGGTGTAATTCATGCCAGAGAGAAATGGTTCGATAATGGGTGTAAAAGAGCTAAGGAGTGGAGAGACAAATGCTGGAAAAGGCATAGGAGGAGAAAAAACATAAATGCCTGGCAAACCTACAAAAGAGCAAGAAATGACTACCTAAGTAAAAGGAGAGAGGCAGAGAGAGATTATGAGAGGGACATCACCAGGAAGGCTAAAGAAAATCCCAAGCTTTTCCACAGCTTTATCAGAGGAAAACTGAAGGTAAAAGAACAGGTTTTAAGGCTAAAGAGAGCGGATGGAAGCATCACTGAGACGGACGAAGAGATCTGCAAAGAATTGAACAAGGAGTTTCAGTCAGTATTTACAGTAGAAAATACCCCACCCCCTCAGATTGCAGTGATAGAAGCTCAAGGGCCGGTATTAGAGAACATCAACCTTACAGCCACAGAGGTATGCAAAGCGCTGATGGATTTAGATGTTCATAAAGCTACAGGTCCTGATGACATATCCCCTCATGTGCTTAAAAAATGCGCAAACACAATATCAGTGGCACTAAGTATCATATTTAAGGAGTCACTGGAGTCGGGGGAGATTCCAAGATGCTGGAAACAAGCAAATGTGATACCTATCTTCAAAAAGGGAAGGAGGGATACGGCTCTGAACTATAGACCAGTTTCCTTGACCAGCATAGTTTGCAAACTTATGGAGAAACTACTAAGGAAACATATCTCTCTTCACTTGGAATCCTTCAACTTT
The DNA here is from genome assembly GCA_037179515.1 of Halocaridina rubra. Taxonomy (NCBI): domain Eukaryota; kingdom Metazoa; phylum Arthropoda; class Malacostraca; order Decapoda; family Atyidae; genus Halocaridina; species Halocaridina rubra. The sequence continues at coordinate 30,659 of JAXCGZ010021351.1, forward strand.
TTGTCAGTGAGGCAACATGGCTTCAGAGAAGGAAGATCAACAGTAACAAACTTATTAGAATTTTATGATGAGGTAAGCCAAATCTTACAGGAAAGAGAGGGCTGGGCAGATTGCATATTCCTAGACTTCCAGAAAGCGTTTGACACTGTTCCACATGGGAGACTTATTAGGAAGCTGCAATCAATGGCTAGAATAGGTGGAAATGTCTTGGAATGGATAAAAACTTACTTAGAAGGAAGGGAACAGAGGGTTAGAGTAAGACACTCAGTGTCTGAATGGAGAAGAGTTAGTAGTGGAGTTCCACAGGGTTCAGTTTTAGGGCCACTTTTGTTCCTTGTATATGTAAATGACCTACCAGAGTCTGTAAATTCATTCATGAATATGTTTGCAGATGATGCAAAGATTGTGAAGAAAGTAAAAAACGAGAACAATGGTAGAGAACTTCAGGAGGATCTAAATAATCTGCATGAGTGGTCAGAAAAGTGGCTAATGAAATTCAATACCTCAAAATGTAAGGTAATGAGAATGGGTACAAGTGCAAGAAGGCCCAAGCTTGACTACTCGGTGGCTGGAGTACAACTTCAAGAGACAGAAAATGAGAGAGATCTAGGAGTAAACATACTGGCAGATTTGTCTCCAGAAATACATATAAATGGCGTAGTAAGGGCAGCATATGCATTCTTATCAAATGTAAGGGTAACCTTCAGGCACATGGACAAGGAAATGTTCAGAAATATTTATGTAACCTATGTGAGGCCAAAACTCGAATATGCAGCCCCCTTTTGGAATCCGCACTTGAAAAAGCACATAGCTAAGCTTGAAAAAGTTCAAAGACATGCCACGAAACTGGTGCCAGAAATACGCAATCTCGGTTATGATGAGAGGCTGAGGGAATTAGACTTGCCATCACTCGAAGCTAGAAGAGTAAGGGGGGATATGGTGACAGTCTTTAAATTCCTTCATGGTTATGATAGAGTGGATAGGGATCGATATTTCGATATGGCTGGCTCTAGAACTAGAGGTCATAGTTTGAAGCTTCGTAAGAAAACTTGTTTGCAGGATGTAAGGAAATACTTTTTCAGTGTAAGAGTAGTTGATAATTGGAATTCGCTAAGCGAGGAGGTAGTTAATGCTATCTCAATCCATAGTTTTAAGGACAGGTATGATAAGTATCACTAAGTCTAAAAATGGAACCGATCAGGAGACGGGAAGATACGAGCTTTGGGCTCTTTCCCGTATACACAATTAGGTAATCACAATTAGGTAATCACACTATAGACCAGTTTCCTTGACCAGCATAGTCTGCAAAGTTATGGAGAAACTACTAAGGAAACATATCTCTCTTCATTTGGAATCCTTCAACATTTTGTCAGTGAGACAACATGGCCTCAGAGAAGGTAGATCAACAGTAACAGACTTATTAGAATTTTATGATGAAGTAAGCCGAATCATAGAGGAAAGAGAGTGCTGGGCAGATTGCATATTCGTAGACTTCCAGAATGCATTTGACACCGTTCCACACGGGGGACTTATAAAGAAGCTGCAAGCAATGGCTAGAATAGGTGGAAATGTCTTGGAATGGACAAAAACATACTTATAAGGACGGGAACAGAGGGTTAGAGTAAGACACTTAGTGTCTGAATGGAGAAGAGTTAGTAGTGGAGTTCCACCGGGTTCAGGTTTAGGGCCACTTTTGTTCCTTGTATATGTAAATGACCTACCAGAGTCTGTAAATTCATTCATGAATATGTTTGCAAATGATGGAAAGATTGTGAAGATAGTAAGAAACGAAAACAATGTTAGAGAACTTCAGGAAGATCTAAATAGTCTGCAGGAGTGGTC
>JAXCGZ010021351.1:42500-47500 GCA_037179515.1 Halocaridina rubra
ATATATATATATATATATATATATATATATATATATATATATATATATATATATATATATATATATATATATATATATATATATATATATATATATATATATATATATATATATATATATATATATATATATATATATATATATATATATATATATATATATATATATATATATATATATATATATATATATATATATATATATATATATATATATATATATATATATATATATATATATATATATATATATATATATATATATATATATATATATATATATATATATATATATATATATATATATATATATATATATATATATATATATATATATATATATATATATATATATATATATATATATATATATATATATATATATATATATATATATATATATATATATATATATATATATATATATATATATATATATATATATATATATATATATATATATATATATATATATATATATATATATATATATATATATATATATATATATATATATATATATATATATATATATATATATATATATATATATATATATATATATATATATATATATATATATATATATATTTATCAAAATCTCTGAGCTTGTAAAGCTGGACACCATCATGATGCCTACAAAACAATATAGTAATCAGTATTAAAATAATACTGTTACAAAAAATTCAACACTGATTAACTTAAGAAATAGATAAAGACCGCCAAATCAAGAGAATTTTTTCAGAAATTGCCATAAGCCATTCTCTGTAAGAATCAAACTCCCTCAATATACCCAAAGCCTAAAATCCAAAATAAAAAGAAAATAGCACAAGAGTGGAAAACCTCTTCTATCTCGTATTTTAGAATATTATTTTCATTTTCTGGAGACAGTAATATCTCCGAAAATGGCGAAGCTTCAATAAAGAATATGCAAATTATATAGGAAAAGGCTCCGCAGAATAATATGCCGCTCTTCGCTTTTGAATTCCCAACAGCAAACAGATATTTGGAAATACTTCAGAGCTTGATAAAGTGCCAATGATGTAACGCATTTTGCAACGTTTACTTACTGGTTAATTCAAGGTACTGCAAGACCATTTGGTGCATTTCAAGTTTTTTAAGAGTATTTATGTCTTTATATGTGAATTGAAACATTCCTCATTGCAAATTTCTGAGTATTTACTAGTGTTTTCATTTTTCAAGGCCTTTATAGGTATACTGGTCTATTTTTAAATATTTCGAGACTTTTAAAGAGGATATTTAAAAGTAGTTTGCCCATGACACAGCGCCCGTTGAAATACTATGACTGAAAGTAATACGGACTGACTAGGACTGGCCTAGACAGTGAAAGGTTAAGTGTTCCTTCAGACACTGTCCTTTCCCTATGCCTACAGCTACATCTAATATTCTGAAGTATTCATTACACATCTCATAATTTCCCATCACATCTGACAACTGAAGACACTTCCTGCACAGAGGGAAGTTAAGAATCTCTGGGGATATTGTTGACCAGACAGTTGGGATGAGGGTAGACATGCTTGGTGGTAAAATTGATTCTGCCCTTTACCTTGCCCCTCCTGATAGATCTGCTTCTTTCACTCTCCACTTTTCTTACATCCGTGGCCTGCACTCTAATCTTTCGTCTGTGAAACAGCACCTGGGTACTTCCTTCCCTAAAATCCTCCTTATCTCTGAAACCCAGCTGTCTAGCAATGCTTCCAAATACACATTTCTAATTTTTCACTATAACAAGTATTCTTGTTTTCGTTCCAAAGGTGGGGTCCATGCTTTCTGCAACACTAACACTCCTATTGCAATGCTCATGGACCTTGAATCTCCCAACTTTGATGTTCTCTGGCTGAAAATCTATCTCTCCACTACCACTTTATTCCTTTGCTTCTGGTAATGATCTCCTAACTCCACAAACTTTGTTTCTCTCTTTGAATATCTATCCTCTTGCCGTGACACTTTGCTATTTTCTCACCCACATGCTGGAGTTTTCTATATTGGAGAGTTCAATGTACACCACACTGAGTGGCTTAAATCCTCCCACTCTGATGTGGGAGGAAGTGAGACCCTGCCTATCTCTATTACTAATGATCTGGAGCAGATTATCAAACATCCTACTCGTGTTCCTGATCCCCATGAAGATGCAGCCAACACTCTTGATCTATTTCTTACTTTTAATCCTTAAAGTACTTACATTCTGTGCCATCCCCTCTTGTTAAATATTGCAACTCTGTGATCTCAATATCTTAAATTTTAGCCGCCCTCCATCAATTCCTCCTAATCAGTGTAGCCTTTTGCACTTTGAGCATACCCCAAATCATAACTTCCTCGTTGAATTTCCGTGGGATGACTACTGCGTTTGATCCCGCAACCATGATCAGGTTGCCCTAAAAGTCGCAGAGATCAAAACCCCGGAAATGGAGATGTTCATCCCCTCCTCTATGAAAACATGTTCTCCCCCTAATCCTTGGGCTGAGCATGCCTGCTTCATAGCTATTCAGGACTGGGAACGGTCACACCAATTGTACCAGGCTTCTCCTTCTGATTTAACTCACTCTGCTTTTATTACTCCTAGAATCTCTGTACTACTCAGATTCGAAGATCTAAATCTGTCTTTATAAGAAGGAAAGTTGATGTCCTCATCTCCTCTCTCACTGATATGTGTTTCTGGTCCTTAGCCAAAAACTTCTGCATGTCAAGCTTTCTCCCTCTCATTCGTTTTGATGGTTCTTTAGCTTGCTTTCCCATGGATGAAGCCACTCTATTTGGCTTTCATTTTTCTGCCAATTCTTATGTAAGCGATTCCAGCTCACCTGCCTCTTATACTTTACCCCTTTCTAACCCCATGCCCTCCCTTATTCTTTATTCACACAAAGTACACCAGGTTCTTCTCTTGGTAAAGACAAACAAGGCATCTGAACCTGATGGTATCCCTAAGGAGCTTGTAGATGAACTGGTTCCAGTGCTTTGCCATATTTCTCATATCATTTTCTCAACTAGTATCTGTCCTTCATCTTGGGAGCATGCTCAAGTTCAATCTGTTCCTAAGAAGGATGACTGCTCCATTCCTTCGAACTACCGACCTATTGCCCTAACCTCTGTTATCACTTAAGTATTTAAAACTTTGCTCAGATCTCACTTCTTGACACATCTTGAGTGTAACTAGCTTTTCTCCGGTCACCAGTACGGCGCTGCTATGCAAGATCCATTGAAGACCTCCTGTCCTATCTTACTCATGTATGGTCATCTTCTCTGAGGTACTATGGGGAATCCTTTGTCATCGTTCTTGATATCTCTAGGGCTTTTGACAGAGTCTAACACAAGGTTCTGCTGGAAAAACTCCCTACTAATGGCTTAACCCCTCCTCTCTGTTCTTTGATTTCTGGTTTTCTTTCTGACCGTTTTATATCTGTGGTTGTTGATAATATAACATATAGCTCATTCCCTGCTACAAGTGGTGTTCCAAGAGGCTCGGTTCTTTCAACAACTCTGTTCCTTTTGTTCATCAATAATCTTCTTCCGTCCTAATCCTCCTCTTTTCACCACACCTTAGCCGAAGATTCTACTCTTCATTTTGCCTCCGCATTTTCTTCACAACTTCCATCTGTTACTTGTAATCAGTCTCGTTTCACTCTTTCCTCTACTCTCATCTCCGATTTACAGATGGTATGTGAATGTGCCACCCAAAATTTCGTGAAATTTTATGCCTCTAAGACTATTGTGGCTATCTCATTATCTTCTTTTCCTGCTGATAGCCCTATTGTCTTAGAAGCTCAGGGATTCTATCCCCTTAATTCTATTTAAATATTTGGAATCCAGATAGCCTCTAACGTGTCACGGAGGAATCACCTAATCCAAATTTCTAAACCTGCATCCAAGAAATGAGGGTTCTTATTTGCTTTCGTCATTACTTTTCCGCTTCTCGGTTACTTAAAATCTATAAAGGTCTTATTCGCCCCCGCTTAGAGTACTGCTTGCACATCTGAAGTGCTTTTTCTTTTACTTAATTCCTTGATAGGAGTGAATCTATGGCAGTCAGACTCATCAATGACTCTTCTCTTACTTTTAATCTAGATTTTCTTTTTCTTCACCATAAGGTATTATCTCTTTCTCTTTTCTATTGCGACTACTTCCATCGCTGCTCTGAGGCGACATGCTTCCCTAGCCCACTGCCAAGGCCAAGTAACATTCGCCAAGCAACTTGTGTCACAAGGACTGTGTGGAGATTTGTAGCTCGTGCATTGGTCAGTCCAGTGAATGATATATCCTAGCCACCTCAAGACTCTTGAACTTTCTTCCTCCTTTTGTCTTTCCTAACTCTTATAACCAAGCTCCCTGCAAAAAGCGGATCAAACGTCTTTTCAGGGCCTAATCCTGCCATATTTCTGGGCCCTCAGTACTTCGACAATTTTTTCAGCCTGTCATTTTCCTATGCATATCACCACCCTATTTCTGTCTTGTCCTTAACCTTCAACTTGTTCTTTGTTTAAAAATGTTTTCTTTGTGTCCAGGCCTAATGAGGGTAATTTTCTTGCATGTGTCATTGTCACACACAAACAATTAGGCCTTTAAAGAGAAATTTGGTTTATTTCGAAGTATTTTGAGGAATTTAATCTGCTTGGCTTTATTTCGAAGAATTTCGAGCCACTTTGGTTTACTTCAAAGAATTTCGAACAATTTGTGTATTTTTGAAGGGTCTTTTTGGCTGGAAATTGACTGCCAAGGACAGTCCAATGCTAGGTCTTCCTCATTTACGATTATTATTTTTTTGCCTACGCCAGAGCCGAATATCCTTGGATATTTGTTACATATCTCTTATTATTCCTTCACAACTGACAAGTCACAACAATTACCATCTCTGTTTCTATTTACTTTATGGTGTATTCGTGTCCATGCCCGATGAATGGAGATTTAACTTCTTCTTTTTTGTACTGCCCTGGTGTCACAAATATAAAAATGAAATCGATGAATTTTAAGGCAAATAAGTAGTTG
>JAXCGZ010021351.1:52500-53899 GCA_037179515.1 Halocaridina rubra
GAAATGTTCAGAAATATTTATGTAACCTATGTGAGGCCAAAACTCGAATATGCAGCCCCCTTTTGGAATCCGCACTTGAAAAAGCACATAGCTAAGCTTGAAAAAGTTCAAAGACATGCCACGAAACTGGTGCCAGAAATACGCAATCTCGGTTATGATGAGAGGCTGAGGGAATTAGACTTGCCATCACTCGAAGCTAGAAGAGTAAGGGGGGATATGGTGACAGTCTTTAAATTCCTTCATGGTTATGATAGAGTGGATAGGGATCGATATTTCGATATGGCTGGCTCTAGAACTAGAGGTCATAGTTTGAAGCTTCGGAAGAAAACTTGTTTGCAGGATGTAAGGAAATACTTTTTCAGTGTAAGAGTAGTTGATAATTGGAATTCGCTAAGCGAGGAGGTAGTTAATGCTACCTCAATCCATAGTTTTAAGGACAGGTATGATAAGTATCACTAAGTCTAAAAATGGAACCGATCAGGAGACGGGAAGATACGAGCTTTGGGCTCTTTCCCGTAAACACAATTAGGTAATCACAATTAGGTAATCACATACATACATACATACATACATACATACATACATACATACATACATACATACATACATACATACATACATACATGCATACATACATACATATATATATATATATATATATATATATATATATATATATATATATATATATATATATATATATATATATATATATATATATATATATATATATATATATATATATATATGCAAAATAAACTGTTATATCACAGCACAATATGAAGCAACAAAAGGCCCATAAATAAAACACAAAAAGAAGCGAAGATGTACTATATATTACGACTGGACTCCAATCCTCTTCAGGTACAAATGAATTGATAAATACATAGCTCTGGAAAAAGGTGGGGAGAGATTCTAGCTACGATTCCCAGGAGGATTCACGGTGGGATTATCTTCAAACCTCAGGTCAGTTGGACGGTCATTTGGCATAATCTTCTTAATGAGGTCTTTTAATAATGCTTCATCCACAATGTCAGATCTCCACTGTCCATTTGATAAATTTACTGTTTCGGATTTTTCTATAATGGCTGCTTCAAGTATCTTTCTCCTATGTTGGCAATTACTCTTATATAACAATGAGGACTCACTCCAATTAATATGGTGACCAGTATCTCGCATGTGCACAAATAAAGCAGAACTTTCAACACCATATCGAACTGCTCTTTTATGCTCAGAAATTCTCTGGCCTAGCGAACGACCAGTTTTATCTATAGGTCAAACTGGTCGTTCACTAGGCCAGAGAATTTCTGAGCATAAAAGAGCAGTGCGATATGGTGTTGAAAGTTCTGTTTTATTTGTGCACATGCGACATACTGGTCAACATATTAATTGGAGTGAG
>JAXCGZ010021352.1:0-2500 GCA_037179515.1 Halocaridina rubra
TATATATATATATATATATATATATATATATATATATATATATATATATATATATATATATATATATATATATATATATATATATATATATATATATATATATATATATATATATATATATATATATATATATATATATATATATATATATATATATATATATATATATATATATATATATATATATATATATATATATATATATATATATATATATATATATATATATATATATATATATATATATATATATATATATATATATATATATATATATATATATATATATATATATATATATATATATATATATATATATATATATATATATATATATATATATATATATATATATATATATATATATATATATATATATATATATATACATATATATATATATATATATATATATATATATATATATATATATATATATATATATATATATATATATATATATATATATATATATATATATATATATATATATATATATATATATATATATATATATATATATATATATATATATATATATATATATATATATATATATATATATATATATATATATATATATATATATATATATATATACATATATATATATATATATATATATATATATATATATATATATATATATATATATATATATATATATATATATATATATATATATATATATATATATATATATATATATATATATATATATATATATATATATATATATATATATATATATATATATATATATATATATATATATATATATATATATATATATATATATATATATATATATATATATATATATATATATATATATATATATATATATATATATATATATATATATATATATATATATATATATATATATATATATATTTACATATGCATATATATATATATATATATATATATATATATATATATATATATATATATATATATATATATATATATATATATATATATATATATATATATATATATATATATATATATATATATATATATATATATATATATATATATATATATATATATATATATATATATATATATATATATATATATATATATATATATATATATATATATATATATATATATATATATATATATATATATATATATATATATATATATATATATATATATATATATATATATATATATATATATATATATATATATATATATATATATATATATATATATATATATATATATATATATATATATATATATATATATATATATATATATATATATATATATATATATATATATATATATATATATATATATATATATATATATATATATATATATATATATATATATATATATATATATATATATATATATATATATATATATATATATATATATATATATATATATATATATATATATATATATATATATATATATATATGAAGATATATATATATGAATATATATATATATATATATATATATATATATATATATATATATATATATATATATATATATATATATATATATATATATATATATATATATATATATATATATATATATATATATATATATATATATATATATATATGTATGCACACACACACACACATGCCACGAAACTGGTGCCAGAAATACGCAATCTCAGTTATGATGAGAGGCTGATTGAATTAGACTTACCATCACTCGAAGCTAGAAGAGTGAGGGGGGATATGGTGACAGTCTTTAAATTCCTTCATGGTTATGATAGAGTGGATAGAGATCGATATTTTGATATGGCTGGCTTTAGAACTAGAGGTCATAGTTTGAAGCTTCGTAAGAAAACTTCTTTGCAGGATGTAAGGAAATACTTTTTCAGTGTAAGAGTAGTTGATAATTGGAATTGGCTAAGCGAGGAGGTAGTTAATGCTATCTCAATCCATAGTTTTAAGGACAGGTATGATAAGTATCACTAAGTATAAAATGGAACCGATCAGGAGACGGGAAGATACGAGCTTTGGGCTCTTTCCCGTAAACACAATTAGGTAATCACAATTAGGTAATCACACACACATATACATATATACAGTATATATATATATATATATATATATATATATATATAATATATATATATATATAATATATATATATATATATATATATATATATATATATATATATATATATATATATATATATATATATATATATATATATATATATATATATATATATATATACTGCATATATATGTATGCACACACACACACACACACACACACACACACACACACACACATATACATATATACAGTATATATATATATATATATATATATATATATATATATATATATATATATATATATATATATATATATATATATATATATATATACATATATATGTATCTATATACTGTATGTATATGTATTCACACACACATACACAGGAGGATCTAAATAATCTGCATGAGTGGTCAGAAAAGTGGCTAATGAAA
>JAXCGZ010021352.1:7500-40000 GCA_037179515.1 Halocaridina rubra
TAATCACACACACATATACATATATACAGTATATATATATATATATATATATATATATATATATATATATATATATATATATATATATATATATATATATATATATATATATATATATATATATATATATATATATATATATATATATATATATATATATATATATATACATATATATATATATATATATATATATATATATATATATATATATATATATATATATATATATATATATATATATATATATATATATATATATATATATATATATATATATATATATATATATATATATATATATATATATATATATATATATATATATATATATATATATATATATATATATATATATATACTGTATATATATGTATGCACACACACACACACATACACACACATATACATATATACAGTATATATATATGTATATATATATATATATAAATATATATATATATATATATATATATATATATATATATATATATATATATATATATATATATATATATATATATATATATATATATATATATATATATATATATATATATATATATATATATATATATATGTATCTATATACTGTATATATATGTATGCACACACACATACACAGGAGGATCTAAATAATCTGCATGAGTGATCAGAAAAGTGGCTAATGAAATTCAATACTTCAAAATGAAAGGTAATGAGAATGGGTACAAGTGCAAGAAGGCCCAAGCTTGACTACTCGGTGGCTGGAGTACAACTTCAAGAGACAGAAAATGAGAGAGATCTAGGAGTAAACATACTGGCAGATTTTTCTCCAGAAATACATATAAATGGCATAGTAAGGGCAGCATATGTATTCTTATCAAATGTAAGGGTAGCCTTCAGGCACGTGGACAAGGAAATGTTCAGAAATAATTATGTAACCTATGTGAGGCCAAAACTCGAATATGCAGCCCCCTTTTGGAATCCGCACTTGAAAAAGCACATAGCTAAGCTTGAAAAAGTTCAAAGACATGCCACGAAACTGGTGCCAGAAATACGCAATCTCAGTTATGATGAGAGGCTGAGGGAATTAGACTTACCATCACTCGAAGCTAGAAGAGTGAGGCGTGATATGGTGACAGTCTTTAATTTCCTTCATGGTTATGATAGAGTGGATAGGGATCGATATTTTGATATGGCTGGCTTTAGAACTAGAGGTCATAGTTTGAAGCTTCGTAAGAAAACTTCTTTGCAGGATGTAAGGAAATACTTTTTCAGTGTAAGAGTAGTTGATAATTGGAATTGGCTAAGCGAGGAGGTAGTTAATGCTATCTCAATCCATAGTTTTAAGGACAGGTATGATAAGTATCACTAAGTATAAAATGGAACCGATCAGGAGACGGGAAGATACGAGCTTTGGGCTCTTTCCCGTAAACACAATTAGGTAATCACAATTAGGTAATCACACACACATATACATATATACAGTATATATATATATATATATATATATATATATATATATATATATATATATATATATATATATATATATATATATATATATATATATATATATATATATATATATATATATATATATATATATATATATACTGTATATATATGTATGCACACACACACACATACACACACATATACATATATACAGTATATATATATATATATATATATATATATATATATATATATATATATATATATATATATATATATATATATATATATATATATATATATATATATATATATATATATATATATATATATATATATATATATATATATATATATATGTATCTATATACTGTATATATATGTATGCACACACACATACACAGGAGGATCTAAATAATCTGCATGAGTGATCAGAAATGTGGCTAATGAAATTCAATACTTCAAAATGAAAGGTAATGAGAATGGGTACAAGTGCAAGAAGGCCCAAGCTTGACTACTCGGTGGCTGGAGTACAACTTCAAGAGACAGAAAATGAGAGAGATCTAGGAGTAAACATACTGGCAGATTTTTCTCCAGAAATACATATAAATGGCATAGTAAGGGCAGCATATGTATTCTTATCAAATGTAAGGGTAGCCTTCAGGCACGTGGACAAGGAAATGTTCAGAAATAATTATGTAACCTATGTGAGGCCAAAACTCGAATATGCAGCCCCCTTTTGGAATCCGCACTTGAAAAAGCACATAGCTAAGCTTGAAAAAGTTCAAAGACATGCCACGAAACTGGTGCCAGAAATACGCAATCTCAGTTATGATGAGAGGCTGAGGGAATTAGACTTACCATCACTCGAAGCTAGAAGAGTGAGGCGTGATATGGTGACAGTCTTTAAATTCCTTCATGGTTATGATAGAGTGGATAGGGATCGATATTTTGATATGGCTGGCTTTAGAACTAGAGGTCATAGTTTGAAGCTTCGTAAGAAAACTTCTTTGCAGGATGTAAGGAAATACTTTTTCAGTGTAAGAGTAGTTGATAATTGGAATTGGCTAAGCGAGGAGGTAGTTAATGCTATCTCAATCCATAGTTTTAAGGACAGGTATGATAAGTATCACTAAGTATAAAATGGAACCGATCAGGAGACGGGAAGATACGAGCTTTGGGCTCTTTCCCTTTAAACACAATTAGGTAATCACAATTAGGTAATCACACACACATATACATATATACAGTATATATATATATATATATATATATATATATATATATATATATATATATATATATATATATATATATATATATATATATATATATATATTATATATATATATATATATATATATATATATATATATATATATATATATATATATATATATATATATATATATATATATATATATATATATATATATATATATATATATATATATATATATATATATATATATATATATATATATATATATATATATATATATATATATATATATATATATATATATATATATATATATATATATATATATATATATATATATATATATATATATATATATATATATATATATATATATATATATATACTGTATATATATGTATGCACACACACACACACACACACACACACACACACACACACACACACACACATATACATATATACAGTATATATATATATATATATATATATATATATATATATATATATATATATATATATATATATATATATATATATATATATATATATATATATATATATATATATATATATATATATGCATCTATATACTGTATATATACGTATGCACACACACATACACAGGAGGATCTAATTAATCTGCATGAGTGGTCAGAAAAGTGGCTAATGAAATTCAATACTTCAAAATGTAAGGTAATGAGAATGGGTACAAGTGCAAGAAGGCCCAAGCTTGACTACTCGGTGGCTGGAGTACAACTTCAAGAGACAGAAAATGAGAGAGATCTAGGAGTAAACATACTGGCAGATTTTTCTCCAGAAATACATATAAATGGCATAGTAAGGGCAGCATATGTATTCTTATCAAATGTAAGGGTAGCCTTCAGGCACGTGGACAAGGAAATGTTCAGAAATAATTATGTAACCTATGTGAGGCCAAAACTCGAATATGCAGCCCCCTTTTGGAATCCGCACTTGCAAAAGCACATAGCTAAGCTTGAAAAAGTTCAAAGACATGCCACGAAACTTTGGGCTCTTTCCCGTAAACACAATTAGGTAATCATAATTAGGTAATCACACACACATATACATATATACAGTATATATATATATATATATATATATATATATATATATATATATATATATATATATATATATATATATATATATATATATATATATATATATATATATATATATATATATATATATATATATATATATATATATATATGTGTGTGTGTGCATACATATATATACAGTATATATATATATATATATATATATATATATATATATATATATATATATATATATATATATATATATATATATATATATATATATATATATATAAATATATATATATATATATATATATATATATATATATATATATATATATATATATATATATATATATGTGTGTGTGTATTTATATACTGTATATATATGTATGCACACACACATACACAGGAGGATCTAAATAATCTGCATGAGTGGTCAGAAAAGTGGCTAATGAAATTCAATACTTCAAAATGTAAGGTAATGAGAATGGGTACAAGTGCAAGAAGGCCCAAGCTTGACTACTCGGTGGCTGGAGTACAACTTCAAGAGACAGAAAATGAGAGAGATCTAGGAGTAAACATACTGGCAGATTTTTCTCCAGAAATACATATAAATGGCATAGTAAGGGCAGCATATGTATTCTTATCAAATGTAAGGGTAGCCTTCAGGCACGTGGACAAGGAAATGTTCAGAAATAATTATGTAACCTATGTGAGGCCAAAACTCGAATATGCAGCCCCCTTTTGGAATCCGCACTTGAAAAAGCACATAGCTAAGCTTGAAAAAGTTCAAAGACATGCCACGAAACTGGTGCCAGAAATACGCAATCTCAGTTATGATGAGAGGCTGAGGGAATTAGACTTACCATCACTCGAAGCTAGAAGAGTGAGGCGTGATATGGTGACAGTCTTTAAATTCCTTCATGGTTATGATAGAGTGGATAGGGATCGATATTTTGATATGGCTGGCTTTAGAACTAGAGGTCATAGTTTGAAGCTTCGTAAGAAAACTTCTTTGCAGGATGTAAGGAAATACTTTTTCAGTGTAAGAGTAGTTGATAATTGGAATTGGCTAAGCGAGGAGGTAGTTAATGCTATCTCAATCCATAGTTTTAAGGACAGGTATGATAAGTATCACTAAGTATAAAATGGAACCGATCAGGAGACGGGAAGATACGAGCTTTGGGCTCTTTCCTGTAAACACAATTAGGTAATCACCTAAATCACGAACAGCCATATATATACAATGGAGACTGGCATTCAGAAGTAAGAACAGAGTTCTATACTTATATTTCATAGTAATGCTCATTTTAACAGTCTCTTTTACTATTCAAATTCCTGCTGTCATAATATATATATATATATATATATATATATATATATATATATATATATATATATATATATATATATATATATATATATATATATATATATATATATATATATATATATATATATATATATATATATATATATATATATATATATTTATATATATATATATATATATATATATATATCATAAACGGCAACTTTCGGGCTCCCCAATTTGTCAATGGGAGTTTTGTCTATTCTCCAAACAGTTGCGACATGTGGCAAAAATATTTATGCAAAAGTCTATACTACCGATGTCTTATCAGTATTTATGCAATAACAGCATGCAACAATTTATCAACTGAAATAAAATGTAGGCACAAGTATCGCCTAGCTTCGCTGGAGAAAAAAAAAAAATCTATGACGGCAACATTCTCGTAGCATCGGAAGGAGCTCATGTCATTCTCAGAGTAGAGAGAGAGAGAGAGAGAGAGAGAGAGAGAGAGAGAGAGAGAGAGAGAGAGAGAGAGAGAGAGAGAGAGAGAGAGAGAGAGAGAGAGAGAGAGAGAGAGATAGAATTTTTTCTTCAAAAAAAGCATAATTTTCGCCTGTAGGGCCCTTCATTATGACTTAACTTCCTGCCCTAATGTACAAAGGGACAGAGCGCAACTGCAATCATTTTCTAACATCTAGAAAGAAAAAATAAAAAAAAAATAATTTATTGTACAACTGCAGAAACATCGACGCATAAATCCATTCCTTTCTGTTTAATATTGCCAAGGACTTTACTGTAATAGCATACACATCCTTGTCTATAGTGACAATCCTTTTTTTTTTGCTATCAATCAGAGGGTTGAGTCGAAGCACACACTCTCTATAAGGCAACATATCCCTGATGAAATTAAACCAAAATATTACATAAGAACATAAGAACATAAGAAAAGAGGACACTGCAACATGCCTACTGGCACACACGAGGCAGCTCCATTTTTGAATTGTATTTTCAGCATGTCTAACCTATTCTATTCTACTCTACTTATTTATTCTGTTTTTCTTTTTATGATTTTTCTAATAAGCACTAACCTATTCATACCCACCCTACCTCTGTCATATGTCTATCTAATCTACATTTGAAGGTGTCTAAGGTATTGGCATTTACTATCATACTAGGAAGCTTGTTCCATGCATCAGCTACTCTATTACCAAACCAATTTTTACCAATTTCCCTTCTGAACCTAAATTTATCAAGCTTAAATCCATTATTACGAGTTCTGGTTTGATCATGAATTTTTAAAACTTTATTAATATCTCCCTTGTTAATCCCTTTAAACCATTTATACACCTCAATCATATCCCCCCTAACTCTTCGCCTCTCTAGAGAATGTAGATTAAGTTTTTTTAATCTGTCCTCATATGGTAGATTTCTGATATTGTGTATCATCTTGGTCATTCTTCGCTGCACTCTCTCCAAGGATTCAATTTCCATTCTATAATAGGGTGACCAGAATTGCACAGCATGATCTAAATGGGGCCTAACTAATGCAAGATAGAGCTGCAAAATAACTTTTTCCGTCCTATTGCTGACGCTTCTTGAGATAAATCCTAAAATTCTGTTTGCTTTATTTCTGACTGCTGTGCATTGCTCTCTTGGCTTAAGACTACTACTCACAAGAACTCCCAAATCCCTTTCACACTGAGAACTCATGATTTCATGGTTATTTAGCTTATAACTAGTATTGTCTTTTATAGTACCCATTTTAACTACTTTACATTTTTCAACATTAAATTCCATTTGCCATTTGTCCGACCATTCAGATAATCTATTTAGATCTTCCTGTAAAGCATGAATGTCTTCTTTTCCATTTATAGTTCTACCTATTTTAGTGTCGTCTGCGAATTTACTTAGGTTACTACTGATATCCGAATCCAGATCATTTAGATATACGATGAATAATAGAGGACCCAGTACCGAGCCTTGTGGTACCCCGCTTGTAACCGAGCCCCACTCTGATTTCTCTCCATTTATGCAAACCCTCTGTTTTCTGTCTTTTAACCATTGTTTGATCCATCTGAGCACAGCTCCTCCTATACCATGAGCTTCCAGCTTTTTAACTAATATTTTGTGAGGAACTCTATCAAAAGCTTTGCTAAAATCTAGATATATTGTATCATATTCTTTGCCACAATCTACTGCCTCGAAAACTTCTGAATAAAAAGACAGTAAGTTTGTAAGGCACGAAAAACCCTTAAGAAACCCGTGTTGTGAAAGTTTTATCAGTCTGTGTAATTCTAGATGTGCCCTTATTTTATTTGCAATTATGGATTCTAGAATCTTACCCACTGTTGACGTTAAACTTACCGGCCTATAATTATTCTTTTTAACACGTTCTCCTTTTTTAAATATTGGTACCACATCTGCCATTCCACTCCATGGGTACCGATCCTAATTTTATTGAATTATTAAATAATGCAGTTAGAGGACAACTAAGCTCTTCCTTGCATTCCTTTAATATTCTAGCATATATTCCATCAGGTCCCGGAGATTTATGAGCCTTTAATTTATCTATTTCTTTTATTACCTCATCTCTCGTAATATTTATTGAACTAAGTATATTATCGGGACTGTCTATGTAAATGGATTCTACTTCCGGAATATTTTCCAAGTTTTCATTTGTAAATACAGATAAGAAATAATCATTTAAACATGTACACATCACTTTATCGTCATCTGTGATATGGCCATTGGCTACTTCAATTGGTCCGACTTTTTCCTTAAATTTTGTTTGATAATGTTGATAAAACCCTTTAGGATTTTCTTTAGCTTCTCCTGCTATTTGAACTTCGTATTTTCTTTTCGACTCTCTAACTATCTTTTTAACTTCCCTGTTTAACTGTATATATTGCTGCCTCACCTGCTCTTCACCTCTTTTTAGTTTCCTGTATATTCCTCTTTTAATACCTATAAGATTCTTTATTCTATTGTTCATCCATTTAGGGTCATTTTTTCTTGATCTGCAATGTTTCATGGGAATATAGTCTCTCTGACTATTCTTAAGAGTCATGACAAAATTGTTATATTCCTCATCCAAATTTATATTAACTGACGGGCTGCTGTTCTTTCCTGTGAGAGAATTTAATGTATTGATCTTATCTTGTGATAATCCTTGGCATGTGGTACCCAAATTTCGGGGTAATCCGCTACCTGCGACCTGACCTGCTGGATTAACTACCCACATCTGTACCCCCAGAAATCCCTTCCCATACCTCATTAGATAATTTAGTTTTTAAGCCCTCAAAATCTCCTGCTCTAAAGTTTGGAACAATATTCTTATTTTCCTTTATAGTTTCCTTGAAAATTATGTTAAATCTAATGGAATCATGGTCACTGTTGCCCAATTTTTCACCAACTTCTAAATTTGTAACCATATTCTCTCTATTACTAAGAACTAAATCTAGTGTATTCACCCCCCGTGTTGCTTCATGTACATGCTGAGAAAGGAAATTGTCTTCTACTACTTCCAAAAACTCCTTAGAGCTACTATCACCTGTTATGGTTTCCCAGTTAATATGTCTAAAATTAAAATCGCCTACAATGCAAACTCTATTTGACCTGCTCACTTTAGAAATGTCATCGTATATAACTTGCGACTCTATATTATCTAGATCAGGTGGTCTGTAGACTACTCCTACAACTAGACTTTCTATATTATTTTTAATTTCAACCCATAAGGTTTCTGAATTTAGATTTGTCTTAATTCCAGATTTAATGCAGCTTCTGAGGCTATCTTTAATATACATAATTACCCCTCCCCCTCTTTTATCTGCACTACGATCAGCATTATAAAGTTTATATCCTGTAATTATGTACTCAGCTTTAAGGTGTTTGCTTTCTAATTTAATCCAACTTTCACTAATGCATATTATATCCGGTCTCTCACTACATACTATGGCTCTCAGTTCTTCTATCTTGTTACCTAAACTACGGCTATTTGTATAATATACTTTTAAACTTTCTCTAGCTTCACCCTTCTTGTGGCTATTCTTTTTGTTAATATTTGTTCTATGTAACAAATGGTTCTTATCCTTAGACTCCCAGTTATTTGACCCACTATTTACTGAACCCTTACTGACTAATTTCTCTGCACAAGTATTAATCATTTCATTATTTGTGTCTAACAAAACCCCCCTACCTCTCTGTCTATCATACCAGCCAATACATATGTGACAATATCTCTACTTACTATCAACAAAAGTACAAATATTTTTTTCTTAACACACGTCTTAGGACTTATTATAAATTTTATATTTAAAACTCAACATATAATCTCGTAGAATCTCAATTATCTTAATTAGATCAATTGTAATCTTAAATTCATGACAATGATAGGGATTAACCATAATTATCTCTAGATAATTTTTTCCAAAACTCTTTAATTATATTATATATCAAAGGGATAAAGATATTAAAGATTTTTCTTCACACAAAACTATCTAACAAAAACGGGTATCTGAAAAAAATATGAAAAGTCTGTCTCTGTGTATGCAATAATAAAAACAAAAAGTATATTTCATTAACAACAGTAAAGACTACATTTGGCTTAAGTTTCTTCATTTCGTAAGGAGTTGTACATGAACAATTAATATAGAAAATATATATATTCTTCTGCTCTCTCAAATACGGGAAACGGCTGGGTGACATTCTTGTTGTCATTTCGTGTCAGCTCACACTCTGTCTTTATGATCAAGCTGAAATAATTTTGATAAACATTTTCATGGCTAACACTCGCAAAGTTTTTATTTTATCAATCTAACATATCTCTTCAGACAAATAATGTATATACTGCAGCTAGCAAAAAAAATAAAGAATCATTCATAGATTCACGTCCTTTATCACTTAATATCTATCTTGAAACTCTCGGAAATCGAATAATAATCTCATTGGCGGAGTAGGGGACGAAACAAAAATAAAACAAACTTGGCATCTCAACCATATTTGGGCAGAACATAAGAACATAAGAATAGAGGACACTGCAACATGCCTACTGGCACACACGAGGCAGCTCCATTTTTGAATTGTATTTTCAGCATGTCTAACCTATTCTATTCTACTCTACTTATTTATTCTGTTTTTCTTTTTATGATTTTTCTAATAAGCACTAACCTATTCATACCCACCCTACCTCTGTCATATGTCTATCTAATCTACATTTGAAGGTGTCTAAGGTATTGGCATTTACTATCATACTAGGAAGCTTGTTCCATGCATCAGCTACTCTATTACCAAACCAATTTTTACCAATTTCCCTTCTGAACCTAAATTTATCAAGCTTAAATCCATTATTACGAGTTCTGGTTTGATCATGAATTTTTAAAACTTTATTAATATCTCCCTTGTTAATCCCTTTAAACCATTTATACACTTCAATCATATCCCCCCTAACTCTTCGCCTCTCTAGAGAATGTAGATTAAGATTTTTTAATCTGTCCTCATATGGTAGATTTCTGATATTGTGTATCATCTTGGTCATTCTTCGCTGCACTCTCTCCAAGGATTCAATTTCCATTCTATAATAGGGTGACCAGAATTGCACAGCATAATCTAAATGGGGCCTAACTAATGCAAGATAGAGCTGCAAAATAACTTTTTCCGTCCTATTGCTGACGCTTCTTGAGATAAATCCTAAAATTCTGTTTGCTTTATTTCTGACTGCTGTGCATTGCTCTCTTGGCTTAAGACTACTACTCACAAGAACTCCCAAATCCCTTTCACACTGAGAACTCATGATTTCATGGTTATTTAGCTTATAACTAGTATTGTCTTTTATAGTACCCATTTTAACTACTTTACATTTTTCAACATTAAATTCCATTTGCCATTTGTCCGACCATTCAGATAATCTATTTAGATCTTCCTGTAAAGCATGAATGTCTTCTTTTCCATTTATAGTTCTACCTATTTTAGTGTCGTCTGCGAATTTACTTAGGTTACTACTGATATCCGAATCCAGATCATTTAGATATACGATGAATAATAGAGGACCCAGTACCGAGCCTTGTGGTACCCCGCTTGTAACCGAGCCCCACTCTGATTTCTCTCCATTTATGCAAACCCTCTGTTTTCTGTCTTTTAACCATTGTTTGATCCATCTGAGCACAGCTCCTCCTATACCATGAGCTTCCAGCTTTTTAACTAATCTTTTGTGAGGAACTCTATCAAAAGCTTTGCTAAAATCTAGATATATTGTATCATATTCTTTGCCACAATCTACTGCCTCGTAAACTTCTGAATAAAATGACAGTAAGTTTGTAAGGCACGAAAAACCCTTAAGAAACCCGTGTTGTGAAAGTTTTATCAGTCTGTGTAATTCTAGATGTGCCCTTATTTTATTTGCAATTATGGATTCTAGAATCTTACCCACTGTTGACGTTAAACTTACCGGCCTGTAATTATTCTTTTTAACACGTTCTCCTTTTTTAAATATTGGTACCACATCTGCCAATTTCCACTCCATGGGTACCGATCCTAATTTTATTGAATTATTAAATAATGCAGTTAGAGGACAACTAAGCTCTTCCTTGCATTCCTTTAATATTCTAGCATATATTCCATCAGGTCCCGGAGATTTATGAGCCTTTAATTTATCTATTTCTTTTATTACCTCATCTCTCGTAATATTTATTGAACTAAGAATATTATCGGGACTGTCTCTGTAAATGGATTCTACTTCCGGAATATTTTCCAAGTTTTAATTTGTAAATACAGATAAGAAATAATCATTTAAACATGTACACATCACTTTATCGTCATCTGTGATATGGCTATTGGCTAACTCTCTAACTATCTTTTTAACTTCCCTGTTTAACTGTATATATTGCTGTCTCACCTGCTCTTCACCTCTTTTTAGTTTCCTGTATATTCCTCTTTTAATACCTATAAGATTCTTTATTCTATTGTTCATCCATTTAGGGTCATTTTTTCTTGATCTGCAATGCTTCATGGGAATATAGTCTCTCTGACTATTCTTAAGAGTCATAACAAAATTGTTATATTCCTCATCCAAATTTATATTAACTGACGGGCTGCTGTTCTTTCCTGTGAGAAAATTTAATGTATTGATCTTATCTTGTGATAATCCTTGGCATGTGGTACCCAAATTTCGGGGTAATCCGCTACCTGCGACCTGACCTGCTGGATTAACTACCCACATCTGTACCCCAGAAATCCCTTCCCATACCTCATTAGATAATTTAGTTTTTAAGCCCTCAAAATCTCCTGCTCTAAAGTTTGGAACAATATTCTTATTTTCCTTTATAGTTTCCTTGAAAATTATGTTAAATCTAATGGAATCATGGTCACTGTTGCCCAATTTTTCACCAACTTCTAAATTTGTAACCATATTCTCTCTATTACTAAGAACTAAATCTAGTGTATTCACCCCCCGTGTTGCTTCATGTACATGCTGAGAAAGGAAATTGTCTTCTACTACTTCCAAAAACTCCTTAGAGCTACTATCACCTGTTATGGTTTCCCAGTTAATATGTCTAAAATTAAAATCGCCTACAATGCAAACTCTATTTGACCTGCTCACTTTAGAAATTTCATCGTATATAACTTGCGACTCTATATTATCAAGATCAGGTGGTCTGTAGACTACTCCTACAACTAGACTTTCTATATTATTTTTAATTTCAACCCATAAGGTTTCTGAATTTAGATTTGTCTTAATTCCAGACTTAATGCAGCTTCTGAGGCTATCTTTAATATACATAATTACCCCTCCCCCTCTTTTATCTGCACTACGATCAGCGTTATAAAGTTTATATCCTGTAATTATGTACTCAGCTTTAAGGTGTTTGCTTTCAAATTTAATCCAACTTTCACTAATGCATATTATATCCGGTTTCTCACTACATACTATGGCTCTCAGTTCTTCTATCTTGTTACCTAAACTACGGCTATTTGTATAATATACTTTTAAACTTTCTCTAGCTTCACCCTTCTTGTGGCTATTCTTTTTGTTAATATTTGTTCTATGTAACAAATGGTTCTTATCCTTAGACTCCCAGTTATTTGACCCACTATTTACTGAACCCTTACTGACTAATTTCTCTGCACAAGTATTAATCATTTCATTATTTGTGTCTAACATAACCCCCCTACCTCTCTGTCTATCATACCAGCCAATACCGAGACACCTGAATTAGAAAGATGCACTCCATCCCTTGCATACATATGCTTACGACTAGTGAAGTGATCCCACCCGTCTATAAAACCTATATTATTCTCCCGACAGAAGACTTTCATCCTAGCATTTACTCCTATAGCTCGAGACCACCACTCTGAACTTTGGCTAAGCCTAGGGAGAATACCACACCTACAGGTAGTAGGTTGATAGAAGAACAGCTGGAATAGTGGCTGCTTCATTTTATCAGTCGAAGTAGCTCAGTCAGTATGGCTAAACATGTGTTAAATGGATAACAGTACACTATTAACATTACGTTTTTGTGAACATACATTCATACATGCATCATACATGCATATATAAATCATACATACACACATACATACATAAATACATACATACATACACACACATACATACATACATACATACATATATGCATACATGCATACATAATATACACACATCCATCCATCCATACATACATACATATATACATACATACATACACACATGCTTACATATATACATACATACATACATATACATACATACATACATACATACATACATACATACATACATACATACATACATACATACATACATACATACATACATACATACATACATACATACATACATACATACATACATACATACATATATACATACATACATACATACATACATACATATATACACACATACATACATACATACATACATACATACATACATACATACATACATACATACATACATACATACATACATACATTCATACAAACACGTGCACATATAAAAAAAATATATAAATTTAACGATACCTTGGAAAAGTCATTGAAAACATACATGATCTTCCCCGTAAGTCCCATAAAAACTATCATACCAAATGCACTTACATTAGAAATTGCAAGTAGGAACATCCAATAGAAAGGGTAAGAGTTTTTTATTTCAATAATGTAAATAAAAGACATTTTATGGTCGCTTACAAGATCTAATAACGATGTAATTGTTTTTGCTAAGAGTATGCATGCGAGTGTTTGAGAAAGGGGAGGGAATATAGGTATGAGATGACAGATGCTATCTAAAATGTCAATTGACATATATTACACCTCAAAATTCTTATAAAAAGTTATGCGAATTACTGAAAAATTAGAAAAATCGTATATTACAATTGTTAAATAATTTTTTTAAAGTACTTTAATGATTAAAAACAGTATACTGCATTTGTTTAATAAATGACTGGGAGTTATGTTATGTAAAAGAACAGTGTACTGCAGTTGTTTTGGTGATTGTTTTCAAGTTATTTCATGCTTACAAAAGAACTGTAATGCATATGTTGAATAAATTCTTTCTATTTACATATAAACAAAGACAGTCCGTTGTAAAATATTACGACCCCTGTTGCCTAAGCAAAGCTCTTAACGATATCGTTTCACCCTGTTCTTCAAAAATCTTATCCTGCATTTATTCGAAAGACTAAAATGATTGTACAAAAATTGAAACAATGTAATTAATATTTAAGTCCTCTATAAGAAGACCGCGATAGTTCAGTGATAGAGCAGGAAAAGAGAAGCAACAAACAAGTATGCGATCCTATAGCAGTTCGTTATGAAGGACATCCGGCATTAATCCCCCAGCTGCATATTATCTGTGCCCACCCCCCATTCGAATGGGGACTAACGTAAAGAGCTGCAGGAATTTGTGGCCATCTACCTTGCCTGTGATGACATTCGATGTGGTGCACTCAATTAATATATATATATATAAGATACGGGGTAGTATCAGTCCACAAATCTCTGTAATAAGATGTCATTTCCTGCGCCTAAATATTCAAAATACTGGAATCAGCATCATCAACAACAATAGTAGTAGTAGTAGTAGTAGTAGTAGTAGTAGTAGTAGTAGTAGTAGTAGTAGTAGTAGTAGTAGTAGTAGTAGTAGTAGTAGTAGTAGTAGTAGTAGTAGTAGTAGTAGTAGTAGTAGTAGTAGTAGTAGTAGTAGTATTTTATGGTCGAATAAGTAGTACAAAAAGTTGGAACCGGTTTTTATGCACATTAATCACACTGAATAATCAAATAAGCACATTACATATGTGAAAACATCAATTATTTTTTACCCCGATCGGGACTTGAACCTAGGACTTATAATTACTAAGTCAAGGCGCTACCAACTACACACCACAGAAGGTTAAAAGGAATCCAAATTTATAGCTTATATATGCTATACTTAGAAATGAACACATTCTATCTGAATGCCACTATGTTCATATTACAGATTCCCCAACTTCACTCGTTTCTCCATTTTTGCATTTAACTCAATTCCCAATCTCATTCAGGCTATGAAATAATCAAATAAGCACATTACATATGTAAAAATACTGGAATCAGCATCATCAACAACAATAGTATTATTATTATTATTATTATTATTATTATTATTATTATTATTATTATTATTATTATTATTATTATTATTATCATTATTATTATTATTATTATTATTATTATTATTATTATTATTATTATTATTATTATTATTATTATTATTATTATTAGTAGTAGTAGTAGTAGTAGTAGTAGTAGTAGTAGTAGTAGTAGTAGTAGTAGTACTTATAATTACTAAGTCAAGGCACTACCAACTACACAACACAGAAAGTTAAAAGGAAGCCAATCTTATAGCTTATATCTGCTATACTTAGGAATGAACACATTCTATCTGAATGCCAATATGTTCATATTACAGATTCCTCAACCTCAATCGTGGCTTCATTTTCGCATTTAAAACAATTCCCAATCTCATTCGCGCTATTTAGTAATCAAATAAGCACATTACATATGTGAAAACCTGAATAATTTTTTACCACGACAGGGACTTGAACCTAGGACTTATAATTACTAAGTCAAGGCACTAAAAACAACAAATCACAGAAGGTTAATAGGAATTCAACCTTATTGCTTATATTTGCTATACTAAGGAATGAATGCATTCTATCTGAATGCCGTTATGTTCATATTTTAGATTCCCCAACCTCACTTGTGGTTTCATTTGTGCATTTTATTCAATTTCCAATCTCATTCGGGCTATACAATAATCATATAAGCACATTACATATGTGAAAACATGAATCATTTTATACCCTGACCGGGACTTGTACCTAGGACTTATAATTACTAAGTCAAGGCGCTACCAACTACACACCACAGAAGGTTAAAAGGAATCCAACCTCATAGCTTATATCTGCTATAATTAGGAATGAATGCATTCTCTCTGAATGCCACTATGTTCATATTACAGATTCCCCAACCTCACTTGCAGCTTTATTTTCGCATTTAATTAAATTCCCAATCTCATTCGGGCTATATAATAATCATATAAACACATTACATATGTGAAATGATGAATAATTTTTTACTCCGACCGGGACTTGAACCTAGGACTTATAATTACTAAGTCAAGGCACTAAAAACTACACATCACAGAAGGTTAAAAGGAATCCTGTCTTATAACTTATATCTGCTATGTTTAGGAATGAACGTATTCTATCTGAATGCCAATATGTTCATATTACAGATTCCCCAACCTCACTTGTGGCTTCATTTTTGCAATTAATTGAAATCCCAATCTCATTCAGGCTATACAATAATCAAAAAAGCACATTACATATGTGAAAACAAGAAGAATTTTTTTCCCGTCCGGGACTTGAACCTAGGACTTATAATTACTAAGTCAAGGCGCTATCAACTACACAGCACAGATGGTTAAAAGGATTCCAACTTTATAACTCATATCTGCTATACTTCGGAATGAACGCATTCTATCTGAATGCCACTGTGTTCATATTACAGATTCCTCAACCTCATTCGTGGCTTCATTTTCGCATTTAATACAATTCCCAATCTCATTTGGGCTATACGATTATCAAATAAGCACATTACATATGTGAAAACGTCAATTATTTCTTACCCTAATCGGTACTTGAACGTAGGACTTATAATTACTAAGTCAAGGCGCTACCAACTACACACCACAGAGGGTTGAAAGGTATTCAACCTTATAGCTTATATCTGCAATACTTAGGAATGAATGCATTCTATTTGATTGCCACTACGTTCATATTACAGATTCCCCAACCTCACTCGTGGCTTCATTTTCTCTTTTAATTCAATTCTCAATCTCATTCAGGCTATGCAATATTCAAGTAAGCACATTACATATGTGAAACCATGAATCGTTTTTTACCCAACCAAGACTTGAACTTAGGACGTATAATTACTAAGCCTAGGCGCTACCAACTACTCACCACAGAAGGTTAAAAGGATTCCAACCTTGTAGCCTACATCTGCTATACTTAGGAATGAACGCATTCTATCTGAATGCCACTATGTTCAAATTACAGATTCCCCAACATCTCGTTTGGAATCATTTTCACATTTAATTCAATTCCCTAATCTCATTCAGGCTATACAATAATCAGATAAGCACATTGCATATGTGAAAACATGAATCAATTTTTAACACGAAAGGGACTTGAACCTAGGACTTATAATTACTAAGTCAATGCTCTACCAAATAAACACAACAGAAAGTTAAAAGGAATCCAAACTTATAGCTTATATCTGCTATACATAGGAATGAATGCATTCTATCTGAATGCCAATATGTTCATATAACAGATTCCCCAACCTCACTCGTGGCTTCATATTAGCTTATAATTCAATTCCCAATCTCATTCAGGCTATACAATAATCAAATAAGCACATTACATATGTGAAAACATGAATTATTTTTTATCCAACAGGGACTAAAACCTAGGACGTATAATTACTAAGCGTAGGCGTTACCAACTACTCACCACAGAAGGCTAAATGGATTCCAAACTTGTAGCTTATATCTGCAATACTTAGGAATGAACGCATTCTATCTGAATGCCACTATGTTCATATTACAGATTCTTCAACCTCAATCTTCGATTCATTTTCGCATTTAATTCAATTCCCTAATCTTCTTCGGGCTATACAATAATCAAATAAGCACATTACATATGTGAAAACATGAATCATTTTCTACCCCAACCGGGATTTGAACCTAGGATTTATAATTACTAAGCCAAGACTCTACCAACTACAAACTACAGAAAGTTAAAAGGTATTCAAGCTTATAGCTTACATCTACTATGCATAGGAATTAATTCATTCTATCTGAAGGCCACTATGTTCATATTACAGATTCCCCAACCTCACTCGTAGCTTCATTTTCGCATTTAATTCAATTGCCAATCTCATTCGAGCTATACAGTAATCAAAGAAGCACATTACGTATGTGAAAACATGAATATTTTTTTACCCCGAGAGGGTCTTGAAGCTAGGACTTATAATTACTAAGTCAAGGAGCTACCAACTACACACCACAGAAAGTTAAAAGGAATCCAACCTCATAGCTTATATCTGCTATTCATTGGGATGAACGCATTCTAGGTGAATGCCACTAAGTTTATATTATAGATTCCCCAACCTCACTCGTGGCTTCATTTTCGCATTTAATTCAATTCCCAATCTCATTCGGGCTATACAATAACCAATTTAGCACATTACATATGTGAAAACACAAATCATTTTTTACCCCGATCGGGACTTGAACCTATTACCTATAATTACTAAGTCAAGGCGCTACCAACTAAACACCACAGAAGGTTAAAAGGAATCAGAATTTATAGCTTATATCTACTATGCTTAAGGATGAACTCATTCTATCTGAATGCCACTATGTTCATATTAAAGATTCCCCAACCTCACTCGTGGCTTCATTTTCGCATTTATCTCAATTTCCAATCTCATTCGGGCTATACAATAATCATATAGGCAGATTACTTATGTGAAAACATGAGTCATTTTTTACCCCGACCGGGAATTGCACCTAGGACTTATAATTACTAAGTCAAGGCAATGCCATCTACACGCCAAAGAAAGTTAAAAGGAATCCAGCCTCATAGTTTATATCTGCTATACTTAGGGATGAACTCATTCTAGCTGAATGCCACTATGTGTATATTAAAGATTCCCCAACCTCACTCGTGGCTTCATTTTTGCATTTAATTCAATTCCCAATCTCATTCGGGCTATACAAAAGTCAAATAAGCACATTACATATGTGAAAACCTGAATCATTTTTTACCCCAACCGGGACTTGTACCTAGGACATATAATTATTAAGTCAAGGCGCTACTAACTACACACCACAGAATGCTAAAAGAGTTCCAGCCTTATAACTTATATATGCTATACTTAGGAATGAGCGTATTCTATCTGAATGCCAATATGTTCATATTACAGATTATCCAACCTCACTCACGGCTTCATTTTCGTATTTAATTCAATTCCCAATATCATTCGGGTTATACAATAATGAAATAAACACATTACATATGTGAAAACTTGAATCATCTTTTACCCCAATCGGGACTTGAACCTTGGACTTATAATTACTAAGTCAAGGCACTACCAACTAAGCACGACAGAAGATTAAAAGGAATCCAACCTTATAGCTTATATCTCCTATACTTAGGAATGAACGCATTCTATTTGAATGACACTATGCTCATAATACAGATTCCTCATCCTCTCTCGTGGATTCATTTTCGCATTTAATTCGATTCCCAATGTCATTCAGGCTATACAATAATTAAATATGCACATTGCATATGTGAAAACATGAATCAATTTTTACCCAACCGGGACTTAAACCTAGGATGTATAATTACTAAGCCTAGGCGCCACCAACTACTAACCAAAGAAGGTTAAAAGGATTCAAACCTTGTAGCTTATATCTGCTATACTTAGGAATGAACGCATTCTATCTGAATGCCACTATGCTCATATTACAGATTCCCTAACCTCACTTTTGGATTCATTTTCGCATTTAATTCAATTCCCTAATCTCATTCGGGCTATACAATAATCAAATAAGCACATTACATATGTGAAAACATGAATCATTTTTTACCCCGATCGGGACTTGAACCTAGGACTTATAATTACTAAGTAAAGGCGCTACCAACTACACACCACAGAAGGTTAATAGGAATCCAATCTTATAGATTATATCTACTATACTTAGGAATGAATGCATTCTATCTGAATGCCACTATGTTCATATTACAGATTCCCCAACCTCATTCGTGGCTTCATTTTTGCATTTATTCCAATTTCCAATCTCATTCGGGCTATACAATAATCAAAAAAGCACATTACATATGTGAAAACATGAATCATTTTATACCCCGATCGGGACTTGAACCTAGGACTTATAATTACAAAGTCAAGGGGCTACCAACTACACACCACAGAAGGTTAATAGGAATCTAGCCTTATAGATTACATCTAAAATACTTATTAATGAACACATTCTATCTGATGCTACTATGTTCATATTACAGATTCCCCAACCTCACTCGTGGCTTCATTTTTGCATTTATTCCAATTTCTAATCTCATCCGGGCTATACAATAATCAAATAAGCACATTACATATGTGAAAACATGAATCATTTTTTACCCCGACTGGGACTTGAACCTAGGACTTATAATTACTAAGTCAAGGCGCTGTCAACTACACACCACAAAAGGTTAATAGGAATTCAACCTTATAGCTTATATATGCTATACTTAGGAAAGAACGCATTCAATCTGAATGCCGCTATGTTCATATTATAGATTCCCCAACCTCACTCGAGGCTTCATTTTCATATTTAATTGAAATCCCAATATCATTCGGGCTATACAACAATCATATAAGCACATAACAAATGTGAAAACATGAATCATTTTTTACCCCAACGGGAACTTGAACCTATTACTTATAATTACTAAGTCAAGGCACTACCAACTACACACCACAGAAGGTTAAATGGCTTATATCTGCTATACTTAGGAATGAACGCATTCTATCTGAATGCCACTATGTTCATATTACAGATTCCCCAAACTCAATTGTGGCTTCATTTTCGCAATTAATTCAATTTCCAATCTCTTTAGGGCAAAACAATAATCAAAAAAGCACATTACATATGTGAAAAAATGAATCAATTTTTACCCCGATCGGGACTTGAACCTAGGACTTATAATTACTAATTCAAGGCCCTACCAACTACACACCACAGAAGGTTAAAAGGAATCCAATCTTAAAACTTATATCTGCTATACTTAGGAATGAACGCATTCTATCTGAATGACATTATGCTCATATTACCGATTCCCCAACCTCACTCAAGGCTTCATTCTTGCAATTATTTCAATTCACAATCTCATTCGGGCAATACATTAATCAAATAAGCACATTGCATATTTGAAAACATGAATAATTATTTACCCCGATAGGGACTTGAACCTAGGACTTATAATTACTAAGTCAAGGCACTACCAACTACACACCACAGAAGGATAAAAGGGAACCAACCTTATAACTTCTATCTGCTATACTTAGGAATGAATGCATAAAATCTGAATGCCACTATGTTCATATTACAGATTCCCCAACCTCACTCGTGGCTTCATTTTCGCACATAATTCAATTCCCAATCTCATTCGGGCAATACAATAATCAAATAAGCACATTACATATGTGAAAACATGAACCATTTTTTACCCCGACCGGGACTTGAACGTAGAAATTATAATTACTAAGTCAAGGCACTACCAACTACAAACCATATATATACATATATATATATATATATATATATATATATATATATATATATATATATATATATATATATATATATATATATATATAGTATATATGTATATATGTATATATGTATATGTATATATGTATATATGTATATATGTATATATGTATATATGTATATATGTATATATGTATATATGTATATATGTATATATGTATATATATATATATATATATATATATATATATATATATATATATATATATATATATATATATATATATATATATATATACATATACATATACATATACATATACATATACATATACATATACATATACATATACATATACATATACATATATATATATATATATATATATATATATATATATATATATATATATATATAGTATGTATATATATATATATATATATATATATATATATATATATATATATATATATATATATATATATATATATATATATATATATATATATATATATATATATATATATATATATATATATATATATATATATATATATATATCTATATATATATATATATATATATATATATATATATATATATATATATATATATATATATATATATATATATATATATCAAATAAGCACATTACATATGTGAAAACATGAATAATTTTTTTGCCCCGACCGGGACTCGAACCTAGGACTTATGATTACTAAGTCAAAGCGCTACCAATACACCACAGAAGGTTACTGGTAGTGCCTTGACTTAGTAATCATAAGTCCTGGGTTCGAGTCCCGATCGGGTTACAAAAATGATTCATATATATATATATATATATATATATATATATATATATATATATATATATATATATATATATATATATATATATATATATATATATATATATATATATAACCAATTAAGCACATTACATATGTGAAAACATGAATCATTTTCACCTCTACCGGAACTCGAGCCTAGGACTTATGATTACTAAGTCAAGGCGCTACCACTACACCACAGAAGGTTAAAAGGAATCCAACCTTATAGCTTAGATCTGCTATACTTAGGAATGAACGCATTCTCACTGAATGCCACCATGTTCATATTACAGATTCCCCAACCTCACTCGTGGCTTCATTTTAGCATTTAATTCAATTCCCAATCTCATTCGGGCCATGAAATAATCAATTAAGCACATTACATATGTGAAAACATGAATCATTTTTTACCCGTGAATCATTTATATATATATATATATATATATATATATATATATATATATATATATATATATATATATATATATATATATATATATATATATATATATATATATATATATATATATATATATATATATATATATATATATATATATATATATATATATATATATATATATATATATATATATATATATATATATATATATATATATATATATATATATATATATATATATATATATATATATATATATATATATATATATATATATATATATATATATATATATATATATATATATATATATATATATATATATATATATATATATATATATATATATATATATATATATATATATATATATATATATATATATATATATATATATATATATATATATATATATATATATATATATATATATATATATATATATATATATATATATATATATATATATATATATATATATATATATATATATATATATATATATATATATATATATATATATATATATATATATATATATATATATATATATATATATATATATATATATATATATATATATATATATATATATATATATATATATATATATATATATATATATATATATATATATATATATATATATATATATATATATATATATATATATATATATATATATATATATATATATATATATATATATATATATATATATATATATATATATATATATATATATATATATATATATATATATATATATATATATATATATATATATATATATATATATATATATATATATATATATATATATATATATATATATATATATATATATATATATATATATATATATATATATATATATATATATATATATATATATATATATATATATATATATATATATATATATATATATATATATATATATATATATATATATATATATATATATATATATATATATATATATATATATATATATATATATATATATATATATATATATATATATATATATATATATATATATATATATATATATATATATATATATATATATATATATATATATATATATATATATATATATATATATATATATATATATATATATATATATATATATATATATATATATATATATATATATATATATATATATATATATATATATATATATATATATATATATATATATATATATATATATATATATATATATATATATATATATATATATATATATATATATATATATATATATATATATATATATATATATATATATATATATATATATATATATATATATATATATATATATATATATATATATATATATATATATATATATATATATATATATATATATATATATATATATATATATATATATATATATATATATATATATATATATATATATATATATATATATATATATATATATATATATATATATATATATATATATATATATATATATATATATATATATATATATATATATATATATATATATATATATATATATATATATATATATATATATATATATATATATATATATATATATATATATATATATATATATATATATATATATATATATATATATATATATATATATATATATATATATATATATATATATATATATATATATATATATATATATATATATATATATATATATATATATATATATATATATATATATATATATATATATATATATATATATATATATATATATATATATATATATATATATATATATATATATATATATATATATATATATATATATATATATATATATATATATATATATATATATATATATATATATATATATATATATATATATATATATATATATATATATATATATATATATATATATATATATATATATATTTATATATGTATATATGTATATATATATATATATATATATATATATATATATATATATATATATATATATATATATATATATATATATATATATATATATATATATATATATATATATATATATATATATATATATATATATATATATATATAAATATATATATATATATATATATATATATATATATATATATATATATATATATATATATATATATATATATATATATATATATATATATATATATATATATATATATATATATATATATATATATATATATATATATATATATATATATATATATATATATATATATATATATATATATATATATATATATATATATATATATATATATATATATATATATATATATATATATATATATATATATATATATATATATATATATATATATATATATATATATATATATATATATATATATATATTATATGAGTGATACCGGGACAGACAGAAACTTCCCTCATCAAGAAAGGCCCGGGCACGAGAAAACGCCTAGACTAAGGAATAGAAAAAGGTTAAGGACAAGGCAGAGATGAGGTAATGTCACACAAAGAAAAACGAGAGACAGAAAAACAGAGTACAGAGGAACCAGAGATATGGAGGACTAGACTCTGAGATTACGATAGATCTGCATTTTGATTGATGAAAGGGCATAGGAGTTAGGAAACACAGAAGGTGGAAGAGAGTTCCAGAGTCTGGAGGTAGATGCTAAGAAGCAGTCACTGTACCGACCAATCCGCGAGCTACAAATCTTCACACAGTACCTGTGAGATGAGGCCGCTAGTCGAGTGTTACGCTGCCTCTGTAGTGTGTGAGGGATGCAACTTGCCAACTCAGCAGAGCAGCGATGGAAGTAATAGCGATAGAAAACGAAAGGGAAGATACCTTACGGCGAAGAGAGAGATGATCCAGATTAGAAGTAAGAGAAGGATCAATAATGAGCCTTCTGCCTTAGATTTCAACCCTATCAAGAAGATAAGTAAAGGAAGAAGCACCCCAGATGCGTGATCAGTATTCTAAGCAGGGATGGATAAGACCTCTGTAAATTTTAAGTAAATGCAAAGAGGAAAAGTAATGACGAAAACGGAAAAAAAAAAAATTTTTTGAATGAAGATTTAGAAAATTTGATTATTTGATTCCTCCAAGATAAGTTAGAGACTATGCGGATTCCTAATATGTTGATAGAGTTAAGAGGGTAAATTTCAATAGTTTAGAAGACAATAGGGTTATCAGGAGGTGAAGAAGATAAAGAGATAGCCAGAAATTGTTTTGAGTGCTCCACTCAGATATTCTCTGCGAACCGGAGTTAAGAGTAGAAGAAAGAGTGATGCAAGATTGATTACTAGTAACAAATGAAGGATGTGAAGAAAAGGCAGAGGAAAAGTGGAGGGTAGAATCATCAGTAAAGGCATGAAGAAGAGAGGAAGATGGGGATTGTAAAAGATCATTGATGAAGAGAAGGAAGAGAGTAGGTGAAAGAACAGAGCCCTGTGGAACACCACTGGAAACAGAGAAAGGGCTAGATGTCGCGCCATCAACAACTACAGATATAGAACGGTCAGTAAGGAAACTGGAAATCAGAGAACAGAAAGAAGGGGTAAAGCCATCGGCAGGGATTTTGGCCAATAGAGCCTTGTGCCACACTCTGTCAAAAGCCCTAGAGATATCAAGGACGACGACAAAGGATACCCCATAGTTCCTCAAAGAAGATGACCATACATGAGTAAGATAGGACTGGAGATCACCAGTGGATCTTGCCTTGCAGAAGCCGTACTGGTGATCAGAGATAAATGAGTTAGATTCAAGGCACTTCAAGAAGTGAGAATTGAGCAAAGTTTCAAAAACTTTAGCAATAGAGGAGGATAAGGCAATAGGTCGGCAGTTTGAAGGCATAGAGCGGTCATCCTTCTTAGGAACAGGTTGAACTAGAGCATGCTTCCAAGATGAAGGATAGATACTGGTTGACAGAATGAGGTAAAAAAGACAGCAAAGCATGGGAGCCAGTTCATCTGCAAACTCGTAAAGGAACTTTGCAAGGATACCATCGGATCCAGATGCCTGGCACTGTTTACAATTTGTGAGCTCTCCAATATTTAGGAATAAACAAGAGACCGTGACCTGCTACGGACGTTAAATCACCCAAGAAAGGTATCTAAGACCACAGTGACTCTCTAGAGGGTTTTGCAGGAGTTGTGAGTAGTGCTGACCTTGTTTTTTCTTGAAATGAAATATTTGAAAGATTTGAATCCCTACTCTACATCCCCTCTTGACCCGTTGGCTGACTTCTGCGCATGTGCATTGGTGTTGTGACGCCACTGAGCTTCCACCGCGGCTCTGCTTAACAACAATGGATCCAACTGTTATTACCAAACTATTGGAATCTAAGGAAAATGCATATAAGAATGCTATGGAGGTAATGGTGAAACAGCTTAGTGACAGGATAAAATCACTCGAAACCACAGTTTCCGACCTGACGACAAGCCTGGAGTTCTTCCAGAGATAAATTGATGACCTCAAATCGACTATTAAAATTCATGAGAAATGAAAAGAGTAACGACAAAGAAACAATCGATAATCTATCTCAACAACTAAATTCAGCAAATCAACATATAACCACCTTAGAAGAACGCTTGAATTACCAAGAAGACTACTCCAGAAGAAACAACATCCGATTAAGCGGTGTAGAGGAGAGATGGGATGGGGAGACCTGGGAGCAAACAACGACGATGGTATCGATAAATTACAGCTAGAAGGCATGATGTTGGAGAGAGCTCACAGGGTGGGACCATTTCGTGATGACAAACCTCGCACCATAGTGGCTCGTTTCCCCCACTACTGTGACAGAGAGACGGTCATGTGAAATGCCAAAAAGTTGAAAGGCACCAAGATCTACCTTAATGATAACCTGTGTGCCGCATCACAGGCAATAAAATCTGCACAGATGCCACAACTAAAAAAGCTAGATCTGAAGGGAAATTTGCCTACTTTAAACATACGAAGCTCATCGTGAAGGAATGATACAACTCCGAAAGTGTGGCTGGTGCTGTGGGTGGCGTGGATGAGGAGTCGACCAAGATCGGTGGTGCGGGGGTGGGGGGCGCGGGAGTGGGGGGGCGGAAGAGTGATATGTCATCACCCACACCACCTCCTGCCGTGTCTCCGCCATGGGAGCTATAAAACGCTCCCACCCTAAACCAATAAATGGCCGGAAGAACCCGGTAAGATATGGAAGAAGTAAATGGTAGCTTGTAAGTCAGTAATGTAAAAGTAGTATAATTTATTTCTTCACCAATGCTGTAAATAGATACTTCGCATACTATTCCATTAGTGACGATGAACTTATAAGGCTAACAAACAACGACAAAGTACTTCCCAATTATTTATGTATCAATGAGCTTGATAAGATGAAAACCCACTTGATCTTGAAAATGAAATAGATTTCTTTTTGAATAATATGAGAAACGCAACCAACACTTTTTCAATTTATATATACTTAAATGAACTGTATTCAAATTAAAATAAATCTAATGCATTTTCGGTTTTGTGCATGAACATTAGAAGTCTTGCAAATAATCTTCAAATATTTGTTGATCAATGTTTAACAGAAAATAATATGAGTAATGTAATGGGTTTTTCGGAGACTAGGCTGGATAATGATATTGAATCATTGTATAATATAACAGGGTACAATATGTTCACTCAGAACAGGGACAGGAAAGGTGCAGGTGTATGTATGTATGTAGCTAATAAGTATAGCTCGAGTGTTATAAAGGAGTGCAGTATGATGGAACTATTCATTGAATGTGTTAGTGCACAGGTACATAACAGTAAGGAAAATTGCTTCTTTGCATCTGTATATAGACCACCAAAGGGGAACATGCCTGAATTCCTTGAAGATTTACTGAAAGTATTTGATTTTGCAGCAAGAAAAAAGTACAAAACTATTTATTTATTCGGTGATTGGAACTTAGATTTGTTCAAAATAAATGATCAAAGAGTAACTGATTATATAAATTTAATGTATTCACGTGGCTGCTTTCCAATAACTACTAAACCTACGAGAGTAACTGAAAATAGTGCATCTCTGATCGATCATATCTGGACCACAAATCTTGAAGACAACATAAGTAATTACATTGTGTACACCAACATAACAGATCATTTTGCAGTATACTCCCATTTTAAAAAAGTTTAACATAAATTTGATGCATATGTAGAAAAAAGACATTACTCTGATGATAACATAGCTAAATTTACTAGAGATATATCACATGAAAAATGGCAACATATCATTGACCTAAATAATGCAAATGAAGCTTTTAATAAATTACACTGTACATTTAGAGATAAATTTCTAGACTGCTTTCCTCTAAGAAAATCGACTGTAAATAATAAAAACAACAGATGCCCACACATAACCGCAGGATTAAAAAATGGTATCAAAGAAAAACACCGATTCGAAAGGCTTGCATCAAAATGGCCTTTGTCTTTTGGAACCAGATATAAAGCTTACAGGAATAAATTAGTAACACTACTCCGAGCTGCAAAAAATAGATATTTTCAGGATAACCTTAAGAAGGATCAAGGAAACAGCAAGTCCACCTGGAATACAATAAACAGCCTAATGGAACGAAAACAAATTAATTATTCAAAGGAAATCAAATTAAAAAGGATAATGACCACACTGCTAATATCTTTAATAATCATTTCTTAACTATAGCACAACCAACACAGGAACAACAATATGTGCAACAAAACTCACACCGACATCTTCTTAATAATCCACCAGACTTTTTGTTTTACTTGTATCCTGTAACAAGGGAGGAAGTCACTAAATATATAAAAACCTTAAAACCAAATACAGCATCGGGATATGATGAAATTCCATCAAAACTACTCCAGGTCACTGCCCATTACATTGGTACCCCACTTACCCACATAATCAATCTATGTTTTCAGCAAGGATGTTTTCCAGACAAACTAAAAAGTGCTAAAGTAATACCTATTTTTAAGTCAGGCACTGTAGATGATGAAAATAACTATAGACCTATATGTATCTTACCGTCTTTAAGTAAAGTGTTTGAAAAAGCGATTGTTCACAGACTTAAAGAATTCCTTGAAAAGTTCAACCTATTATCCGAAAATCAATGCGGATTCCGTAACAATAAGATCACTGAAAAGGCAATAATGAACTTTACAAGTGATGTTTATCAAAATTTGGAAAATAAAAACTTTGTTGCAGGGGTTTTCCTAGACTTGTCCAAAGCATTTGACTCATTAGACCATGATATACTAATAGAAAAACTAATTTGTGTGGGTATTAGGGGAATACCATTACAGTTATTTAAGAGCTACTTGAAAAATAGAAAACGCTGTATATTGTAATGAGAAAGCATCTTTGTTGCAAACTATTGAGAAGGGAGTACCACAGGGATCAATACTGGGCCCATTGTTATTTTTAGTTTATATAAATGATATTTCCAATGCCAGTAATAATTTCAAATATATTCTTCATGCAGATGACATCAACATTCTCTTGCATGATAATAACCTTGACCACCTGCATTCTGTTTTAAAGAGTGAACTAGAAAAATAACAACTGGGTCTCTGTTAATAAATTAAAGCTAAATGTTTCCAAAACTGACTATATCTTATTTCAAAATAGATCTCTAGTACACAATATTGGTCAAGTTAATATGAATGGGTTTGAAGTTAAATGAGTTGCTTGTAAGAAATTTTTGGGAGTAATTATTGATGAAAACTTAAGTAGGAAATATCATATTCAATCTGTCTGCTCAAAGGTGTCCAAGACGTGTGGAATTTTGTATAAAATTCGCCATAACCTAACAAATGAGGCCTTAAAATGCATATACTATTCTCTGTGTTGTCCTCATATTATATACTGTTTGTCCATCTGGTTTTGTACTTGGCCGTCAATTGAAAGGGGTGTGTTTGTAACTCAGAAAAGACTGATCAGAACTATTACATATAGTGAAAAATATGATTCAACTTCCTCTTTATTCAAGGAGCTAAACTTGCTTAAATTTAATTACTTGATACAATATTCTGTCTTATTATTATACATAGTGATGGTAATGATAACAGAAAATTATTTAGATTTATTCAAAACAACCATGGAACCAGAGGTAACAATATAAATTTGATATGTCCACAGCCGAGAACAACCTTGCACAAATTTCCTATTCACTGTTTTGGCCCAAAATATTGGAATGCATTACCAGAAGATTTAAAAACAATAACTGGCACAACTTTATTTAAAAAGAAACTCAAACAGCATTTATTTACTAAGCAAAATCAAGCAGCTGTTGATTAATAATTAATACAGTATTGGTGAATCATTATGTCCAGGTTAAGGTCAGGCTACTGTTTTGTTTTATTACAAGATAAGTATGAGATTGCTATATTGGAGCTTTTGTTAACTATTGCCGTCATACATTAATTTATGTGAAATGTATATTAAACTGCCTGCCAAGGAGCTCTTGCTCAGCAGGCTAGTGCCTCTGAATATAATGTACATATTTATACCTGTATGTATACTAAATATTTGGCAATAAATATTTGGCAATTTAACAATCAAAGATCCTTATGAACTTTACGTGAAGAAAGGATAAGGGAGGGCATAGGGTTAGAGAGGGGTAAAGACTGAGGAACAGGTGCGCTGGAATTGTTGATAGAAGAGTTGACAGAAAAATGAAAGGCAAAGAGAGTGGCTTTGTCAGTGGGAGAGCAAGCTATAGAACCATCAGAACAAATGAGAGTGGGAAAACTCGAGTTACAGAAGTTTTTGGAGAGGTTTTTGTCTAAGGACCAGGAGCATTTGTCAGTGGGAGAGGAGTTAAGGTCATCAACTTTCCTTCTTATAAGGGGAAGCCTTAGACCTACAAATCTGAGCAGTACAGTGATTCCTAGTTATAATAAAAGCAGAGCGAGCTAAATCGCAAAGAGAGGCTAGGTAAGATCGGTGAGCCCGATTCCTAGCCTGGATAGCCATGGAGCAGGCACGGTCAAACCAAGGTTTAGGGGGAGAGAAAGTTTTTGTAGAAGAGTGGATGCATGCCTCGATTCCCGCGGTCATGATCTCGGAAACTTTTAGAGCTACCTGATCAGGTTGCTGGACCGAAAGCAGTAGTCATCCTATGGGAAGTCAAAGTTTCATGTTGGGTACACTCAAAGTGCCAAATGTGGCGCTGAGTAGGAGGGATTGGTGATGGAGGAGCGAAAATGGAAGAGACTGAGATCATAGAGTGGTCAGATTTACCAAGAGGGGAAAGCAAAGAATAAGAGTAGCTTGAAGGGTTAGAAGTAAAAAATTGGTCAAGAGTGTTTGCAGCATGTTCGTGACGATCAGGGACGCGA
>JAXCGZ010021352.1:45000-47500 GCA_037179515.1 Halocaridina rubra
TGGTTGTAAGGACGCGAAGGACCGGAGTCGAGAGGGGAGAACCTAGGATCAAGTGGTGGAAACTCAAGGATGAGGTGGTGCTGCAGGAGTTCAAGAGGAAAGCACTACAAAGGATAGAAGAGGCGTAGGAGGTGGATCAGTGGTGGAAAAGGAACAGTGAAGTGATCAGGAGTACGGCAGAGGAAGTCCTCGGAGAGTCATCTGGAAAGAAGCCAAGAAACGGAAAGAAGTCTTGGTGGTGGTCCTCAAATTGCAAAGAGAAGATAGAAAAGAAGAAAGAGATGAAGAAAGCTTACAACAAGGAAAGAACAGAGGAGCGTAAAGCTATGGTGAAAGATGCAAATAAGGAGGCGAAGAGGGCTGTAGCACATGCGCGTGCAGCAGCACTGCAGGATATGTATGAGAACCTTGAAACAATGGAGGGACAGAAGAGAATCTATAAGTTAGCAAAAGAAAGGAACAGATCGACAAAGGACCTAACATCAATAAAGCAAATCAAGGATAAGAACGGAAGAGTGCCTACTGACCCAACATGATTAAAATGTGGTGGAGGGACTACTACGAAGAACTTCTAAATCAGGAAAATCCAAGAATACGAAGAGGTGAAGGAGTGGGAATGGAGGGAGAGGTAGCCCCTGTGAGTGAGGCGGAAGTCAGAGAAGCGTTGAAGAAGATGAAAAATGGAAAGTTAGTAGGGCCAGACCAGATTCCTGCAGAGGTATGGAAGAGTTTGGGCGAAAAAGGGATACGGGTGCTGACAAAGTTCCTGAACATGGTGATGAAGGAAGAGACTATCCCGAACGAATGGAGAGATAGTATAATGGTACCGATTTTCAAAGAAAAGGGAGACATCCAGAGTTGCAACAACTATAGAGGAATTAAGCTAACATCTCACACTATGAAACTGCTGGAAAGAGTGTTAGATAAAAGGCTGAGGGTGGAGACAGAAGTTTGTAGTGAGCAGATTGGTTTCATGAAAGGTCGAGGAACAATGAATGCAGTATTCGCAATGAGGCAGACAATGGAAAAATATAGAGATAAGCAAAGAGGGCTGTACATGGCGTTTATTGACCTGGAAAAGGCTTATGATCGGGTCCCTGGAAAAGGCTTATGATCGGGTCCCGAGAAGCGAGGTGTGGAGGAGTATGAGGTCGAAGGGAGTGAAGGA
This sequence comes from Halocaridina rubra, assembly GCA_037179515.1. Lineage (NCBI taxonomy): Eukaryota > Metazoa > Arthropoda > Malacostraca > Decapoda > Atyidae > Halocaridina > Halocaridina rubra. The sequence continues at coordinate 46,169 of JAXCGZ010021352.1, forward strand.
GAAGTATGTCAAGATAGTTCAGGACATGTACAGGGAAGTCACAACAAGAGTAAGAAGTATAGTTGGCACTACAGAGCCTCTTCAAGGATCAGCTCTTAGCCTCTATCTATTTAACCTTCTCATGGATGTGATGGTGGAGGAGGTGACAAAGGAGGCACCATGGAGCATTCTCTTTGCAGATGATATTGTTTTGGTCTCTGAGAGCCGTGAAAAATTGCAAGAGAGGTTGGAGCTATGGAGGGGTTTGCTGGAGGATTACGGACTGAAGGTGAGCAGACAGAAAACGGAGTACCTGGAGTGCAATGTAACACAAGGAGGCGACATGTTCATGCAAGACCACAAGCTCCCAAAGGCAGACGCCTTCAAATACCTCGGCTCCTACGTAACGAAGGATGGAGACCTAGAGAGAGAGATTGATCATAGGATCCAAGTAGCGTGGAACAGCTGGAAGAGAACATCAGGGGTGCTATGTGACAAGAAAATCAGTGCTAGAGTGAAAGGAAATGTGTACAAGTCAGTTGTGAGACCAGCGTTGCTGTACGGAGCGGAGACGTGGCCGGTGAAAAAGGTTCAAGAAAGGAAGAGAGATGTCGCAGAAATGAGAATGCTGAGGTGGATGTGTGGGGTGACGATGGAGGACAGGATACGAAATGACCGGATCAAAGGTACAATGAAGGTGGTGGAGGCGTCGGCGAAAGCGCAGGAGAGGAGATTACAGTGGTTCGGTCATGTGAAGAGGAGAGAAGAAGACTACGTGGGTGTGAGAGTGATGGAGATGGACGTTCAGGGCAGACGTAGACGAGGAAGACCTAAACTACGGTGGAAGGACCGACTGAAGGAGGATCTCAGAGAGAGAAAGCTGGGGGAGGAGCAAGTGATGGACTAGAACCAGTGGAGACGACTAGTGAAGAGATGCGACCCCATATGAAAATGGGAACGCAAATAGAGGAAGAAGAAGAAGCTGTTACCAATTAATTGCAATGAAATTTATCATTCTGTGTATATATATAATTATTCACATTAGCTTGCGATGTACAGTTCTAGGGGACCAATATAAGAATGTATTTTATTTCTGTTATTAATCTCACAATTTGAACTTTATTCTTAATATGGTCGTTTGCGAATATATATGCATATACCATTGCCTTGACTGAATGCTTTCTGAACGGATGCCCTTTGTAATAACCACCAAGGCTATTGATCCAGCTTTGGACCAGCATTGAATATTGAGCTGGCTTACTCTCCCAGTGACTAAATTGCTTGTGTATTCAGATTTCTTTTATATATGCCTCACTTTTAGTCCCATATATAGGTATGGATACAGACAAATCG
>JAXCGZ010021352.1:52500-53829 GCA_037179515.1 Halocaridina rubra
GTGGCATTCAGTTAGAATGCGTTCATTCCTAAGTATAGCAGATATAAGCTATAAGGTTGGATTCCTTTTAACCTTCTGTGGTGTAGTGGTAGCGCCTTGACTTAGTAATCATAAGTCCTAGGTTCGAATCCCGGTCGGGGTAAAAAATGATTCATGTTTTCACATATGTAATGTGCTTATTTGATAATTTCATGGCCCGAATGAGATTGGGATTTGAATTAAATGCTAAAATGAAGCCACGAGTGAGGTTGGGGAATCTGTAATATGAACATAGTGGCATTCAGTTAGAATGCGTTCATTCCTAAGTATAGCAGATATAAGCTATAAGGTTGGATTCCTTTTAACCTTCTGTGGTGTAGTGGTAGCGCCTTGACTTAGTAATCATAAGTCCTAGGTTCGAATCCCGGTCGGGGTAAAAAATGATTCATGTTTTCACATATATATATATATATATATATATATATATATATATATATATATATATATATATATATATATATATATATATATATATATATATATATATATATATATATATACATATATACATATATATATATATATATATATATATATATATATATATATATATATATATATATATATATATATATATATATATATATATATATATATATATATATATATATATATATATATATATATATATATATATATATATATAATATAAATATATAAATATATATATATATATATATATATATATATATATATATATATATATATATATATATATATATATATATATATATATATATATATATATATATATATATATATATATATATATATATAATATATATATATATATATATATATATATATATATATATATATATATATATATATATATATATATATATATATATATATATATATATATATATATATATATATATATATATATATATATATATATATATATATATATATATATATCCAAATGAGCACATTTCTTGTGTGAAAACATGAATAATATTTTGCCCCGACCGGGACTCGAACCTAGGACTTATAATTATTAAGCCAAGGCACTACCAACTAACCACCACAGAAGGTTAAAACAAATCCAACCTTAGAGCTTATATCTGCTATACTTAGGAATGAACGCATTCTATCTGAATGTTACTATGTTCATATTATAGATTCCCCAACCTCACTCCTGGCTTCATTTTAGCATTAAATTCAATTCCAAATCTCATTCGGGTCATACAATAACCAAATAAGCACATTAAACATGTGAAAACATGAATAATTATTTACCCCCACCGGGACTCGAACCTAGGACTTATAATTACTAAGTCAAGGTGC
>JAXCGZ010021353.1:0-25000 GCA_037179515.1 Halocaridina rubra
TGTTGTGTACACTGCGGAACGGCTTCCTGTGTTTAGTGTGAATAAGCTGAAATTAGATTTTAGTAATTACTTCCAGTTTCCATTGATTCTCAAAATAAAAACTTAAATGATGCAAAGATAAAGAGAATATTATAGCGCTAAAACAAATCATTACTTTTTTCTTACACTAGGCTGGTTTGCTATGTAAATACTTATTTTTACAACAGTGTATGACTATGTTTACAGTTTTTTCACGGAAACTTCATACTTCTCCATTTCATGTTTCTCTTTACTTTGTGTGTTTCGTGCCCAGGCCGGATGAGGGCATTTTTTTTTGGCCCATCTTGGTGCCACACTCGTAAAGAAATCAACATTTGTAATAAAGATTGCTATAATGTAGAGTAAGCATGTATTCATCAGGAGAAGTGACTGCGTGAGCGCTTCAGTAACTATGAATTTGTGATTAATCCCTCAATGGATCACCGCCTGTCTCCCATTAGAGAAGACCAAAGTTCTACCCTCTTGTGGTATTTAGTACAGCTTCTTATTCTTCCACTAATGATTTTCCAGGTTATGCAGGGTCGCTATTTCAGGAAAGCCGTTTCCAACGATTCCTATTTTCGACGTCATCCAGTGTAAGATCCTTTTGCTCCATATCAGCTGTTACACACTCCATCAACCTTCTCTTCGGTCTCCCCCTGTTCCCCCTACCTGGCACCTCCATCTCCAACACTCTCCTCCCAACATACTCCTGATCCCTCCTTATGACATGTCCAAACCAGTGAAGCCTCTTTTCTTGGATTTTCTTAGACACTTTTATAACTTTAGTTGTTCCTCTTACTAAATCATTCCTAATCCTATGATTTCTTTGGGTTCCAACCATCCATTTAAGCATCCTCATTTCTGCCACGTCCATTTTCGTTTCATAAGATATCTTCATGGGCCAGGTCTCTGCTCCATATGTCATTGTTATTTGATACAGTATCATTATCCAACCCTCTTACAGAAAATTAGGAGAGGTTAGAGGAGTCCCCTGTGTAGTTTCCTCTATTACTTTATTAAGATGAATGACTGCACTATTTAATGCATGTGGTAAATGGTAAAACAGTATTTGAAGAGCTTAGACTTGTAAATTAAAAGTAATGGGATTTTTGTGGCTTTATAAAAAAAATTCGGACATACAAAAAAGCTTTTTTGATTTGGTAAATCTCTCTCTTTTCTATCTATCTATCTATCTATCTATCTATCTATCTATCTATCTATCTATCTATCTATCTATCTATCTATCTATCTATCTATCTATCTATCTATTCATCTATCTATCTATCTATCACCACAATGATTTTCTATACGAAAAAACAAAATCAAGCTCTCTCTCTCTCTCTCTCTCTCTCTCTCTCTCTCTCTCTCTCTCTCTCTCTCTCTCTCTCTCTCTCTCTCTCTCTCTCTCTCTCTCTCTCTCTCTCTCTCTCTCTCTCTCTCTCTCTCACACACACACACACACACACACACACACAGAATTTTTGCCCAAAATATCTTCGTATTTCATATATTAAAAGGCAAAATATCTTAGCCTTCATTTTAAGAGAGATATAACTTCAAGAATCTTATAACAGGTTTTCTCAGAAGTTTAGTGTATTTTATGTATATCTTTTTTTACTTTTTTTTTTGTAAGTGATTTATGATTTCACTACGATGTTTATTGAAATTTAAAGCTTGAGTGAGTTATGAACCATGTTATATTTGTTTGTGTGTTTGTTTGTTTATTTTCAATGTTTTCTTCTCTTTGCTTGCCCTGACCACTGTCTGTTGGCTAAATATACTCCTACTCCTTGCTCATTCTCCGCTTGAATACTCTTACACTGTCTGCTCATTCTTGGATTAAACATGCTCATACTTACAACTTATCCATCGTTTATTTCGTCTCCTGCTCACTCGTGTATTATATATGCTCAAAAGTTCGACTCATCCTTCATATACATCATATCTTTCTGTCTGTTTATTTTCAGACTAAAAGACTCGTGCTCCCTGCTCATATATATATATTTTTTTCATTATGCCTCGTTGGCTGCTCATTTTTGGATTAAGTATGATTGTAATTCCTTGATTCTTTCATTGAATTATCTCCCAATGCTTACTCATTCCTAGATTGAATACATTCAATTTTCCTGCTCAATCATCTTTCGTTCATATTATCTGTTGCTGCCTGTTCTTTCTTGTGTTATGTGTGCTTGCACTTCCTGCTCTTTTTTCGTTCATATTGTGTCATACTGCCTGCTAATTCTTGGAATGAATATGCATGCACTTACTGCTCATTCATCAAATCAGCTCATGACCTGCTCATTCTTGGATTAAATTTACTCAATTGTCTCACATCCTGCTCCTTTTTCGATTATATATACTTGTTCTACCTGTCGTTATCCATCTGAATAATTTTTTGCTGCCTGTTCTTTCTTGGATTAAGCACACTTGCACTACCTGCTCATTTTGTTTATTGAAATAATCTTCCACTGCCTGCTCCTACTTGGATCATATATGCTTGTAATTCCCGCTCTCTTCTTCATTTCGAATCATCTTTCACTACCTGCTCATTCTGGGATTAAAATCCTCGTTCGTTTTGCTCATTCTTTTAAATTTGAAAATATTATCAGTCTTCATATGCTCGTTCTACCTGCACATTGTCCGTGTATATAAGCTCTCTCTGTCTGCTCAGTTTTTATTATATATGCTAGTAGCGCATGCTCATATGCTTTTACAACTTCTTTATTTTCTGTTGAAATGTTTTCTTTCAGTCTGCTCATTCTTTGAGCATATGAGCTCATGGTGCTTGCTAAGTTCTCATTTAATTATCCTAATGCTAGTTATTTTATTTTCAAATATGCTCCTACTGTCTGCTCAATCTTGCTCATTATTTATTGGAATTTGCTCGTTCTTCCTTTTACATCATTGTCGTGCAACCAACTCATTTTTTTTTTGAACTTCGTATTATTTATTCATTCCTCATTTAAGAATTCATTATACTTATTATAATAATAATAATTATTGTTATTATTATTATTATTATTATTATTATTATTATTATTATTATTATTATTATTTTTTTTTTTTTTTTTTATTATTATTATTGTTATTATTGTTATTATTATTATTACTATATTAATACTCTCTCTCTCTCTCTCTCTCTCTCTCTCTCTCTCTCTCTCTCTCTCTCTCTCTCTCTCTCTCTCTCTCTCTCTCTCTCTCATTAAGCACTGGAAAAGATGTTCAGGTGAAGGCTTTAAATTATCTTCCTCAAGAAGGCTTTTAATGTCTGTCGCAGCTGATGCTATAAATTCATTTATGGCTCAGAATTTCCCCCTTTTTCACTTCCTATTCTTTCATTTCATTTTGTTTTATGTTTCATTAATATTAGTTTTATTCTAATTCGTGTTATTTTAATTGTATATTGTCATTCATTTTTTTTTCTAATTTATTTTTGACAATCTCTATTGTATAATATTTATTTTGTATTTTACGTCTTAACTTTTTTATTTATTCTATTTTTTTAAGCAATCATATTATATTGTACTTTTTATGACATATTATTTATATTATTGATTTTGAATTATTTTATTTTAATGTATTAAAATTTTTCTTATTTTATTTTATTTCCTATTAATTCATCATTTACGTGACAGGGAAGGGGAGGTATTTTGCCCTTTAGCAGAGCCTTGATTCTGTTTCACCATTGACTCCACTCATTTAAGTATGTCCTTAATGACATGATGACAAGGGTTATCTTGCAGGGAATAACTCTCACCTCTCATTTCTATCCCTAAGAGGCTATGGCAAAGAAATTTGATCTGTTTTACGTCACGAACTCCCTTTTCCACTAAGGGCTAGGACGGTGCCTACTTGCGGAGGACATTAGTATTGGCAATGTGTGACCGTTTCCCTGAGTGAATGCCCTTTCTAACTTCAGATCGTGGCGGGCCGCGAACTCTCGTCCTGACAAATCAAAGTCGCAAGCGTTACCACTCGTCCACAATGGCCACTATAAAATGCCAATTACTAAATGGTATCGAATTCAATTCCTCTTGGTTGAGATTTGGACGGTTCGTGTGTGTGTATGTGTGTGTGCGGGTATATATATATATATATATATATATATATATATATATATATATATATATATATATATATATATATATATATATATATATATATATGTTTGTATGTATGTATGTGTGTGTGTGGATATATATATATATATATATATATATATATATATATATATATATATATATATATATATATATATATATATATATATATATATATATATATATATATATGCGTGTGTGTATAAATATGTATGTGTAGGTATAGAGCGTGTTATATAATTGTATAATGATTCTGTTTCAGTAAAAAAAAAATAATCATCATCACTGAATATATGTATATAATTAATGAATATGCCTACAAAATAAAAAAGCCTACACAATAAAAATCATAGCTACAAGCATTAAAGACCTGCTAAGTTTATACATCTTCAGAACTCTAAAAGAATCACTAGCAATTAATTTCAAGAACCTCAACCATCCAGTTACTTTTATAATCCAACTCGGTGTCATTGTGCAATAGTAGAGTTTTGGAAACGGTGTGTCTTTTATGTGTATGTCATACACCGTTGGAATTCATATATGGTTAACGCTATCATAGGAGTCTCAGGTGGCTGGCATCAGTGCGCCCCGGTCGCTTGCTTAATTGACCGCGGACTGAAGCTAATTTGTGGAGACAGGACGGCGGTCGGCGGGCGCCCTTCCTCGAGAATGAAGAGTTGACATTTAGATAGCATATAGAGTAAGATATATATGGGAGGAAAATTTGGAATGAGATTTATATAGTGATTTTGCACTATTACTACTACTACTACTACTACTACTAATGAGGCAACTAGTAGTGAGAATCCAGTCAACATATTATTTTGGTTTTTGAAGATGATTCTAGTATAAATAGCAAGTCTAAAGCATATTGAAGATGATGCATTACATAATTAAAGGTGCTTTTCTTGTCCAGCCATAAAATGGAGATGATAATAATAATAATAATAATAATAATAATAATAATAATAATAATGATAATAATAATAATAATAATAATAATAATAATAATGATAATAATAATAATAATAATAATAATAATAATAATAATAATAATAATAATAATAATAATAATGATAATAATAATAATAATAATAATAATAATAATAATAATAATAGTAATAATAATAATAATAATAATAATAATAATAATAATAATAATAATAATAATAATAATAATAATAATAATAATAATGGTAATAAATCCAGCCTCTTGGGAGCTAAGCAGGTCAGTTTAGTGCATGAACTGGATCAATTGGCATGGTTGGTGTCAGTAAAGGTATCCGTCGTAAAACTGCACCATAGCCAACACTTTTCTTTAAGATGCTAGTGAAAAACAGCGACCACATATGAAAATAAGAAAAACTGCTGAACGATAGTAATGATAGTAATAATAATGATAATTTTAATGTAATGATGATAATTATTGTAATAACGATAATAATAATAATAATAATAATAATAATAATAATAATAATAATAATAATAATAATAATAATAATAATAATAATAAATCATATTAAATAGACTTTCTTACATAGTGACTCCTCATCTCTGCCTTGTTCTTAACCTTTTTCTTTTCCTTCATCTTGGTATTTTCTCGTGCCCGGGCCTTTATTAATGAGGGCAGTTTCTGCCTGTCCCGGTGTCACACTCATAAAAAAAATGTACGTACTTAACTGTCATAATATCTATCTATGAGAGATAGATAGATAGAAAGATAAATAGCTAAACATATATTCCATTTCACAATCTCTTGGAAACAATCTGGCATACAAAAAAGTAATATGCAGTAACGGTGTCATATTATCAGCAAAAGTTTTAATGACTTTTGGGAAAATAAATATAGTTTTTTCTCAGATTTCAATGTCGTTATAAATTTTTTTTTATTTTTTATTTTTTGTTTTGAATGTCGTGAGAGATTCGATATATTTGCTGTTTTTGTTCTTTTTTTTCTATTTTGAACAACGTATTAAAGTTTATTTATTATGTGATGTTAATATTATCTCTCTTGAATGCCGTAAGAAACTTGATATATTTTCTGATGTTGATGCCCGTAATAAACTCGATATATGTTCTGGTTTAATAAAATTTTTCTATTTTGGGTATTATGATAGGGATATATTTTATGTTTTTAATACATATTTTTCTTTTGGTTCACGCCCCGCCACGGTCTGAGGTTAGCAAAGGCATGCACTCAGGGTAACGATTGCATCTGCCAAAATAAATGCTTCGCATGAAGGCAACCGTCCCAGCCCTTGGTAGAAAAGGGAGTCCGTGACGTAAAACCGGCTCAGTACATATTTTTCTTTTATTTTGAAAGTTTTCTATTTTTTATACTTTTCTCAATTTTGAATATATATTCGAATATATATATTTTCTTTTATTATTTTTTTCCTATTTTGAATCCATAATAATTAAATTTTATATTTTTTTATATTTTATGTTTTTTGTCTATTTCCAATGGCAAAATAATTACATAGTATATTATTTGAATTATGATTTTCTTTTTCATTTTGTTTTGAGTGTCGTAACATATTAACGAAGTATTTTTTTTTTATATTACCAGTCTGAAAACAATTTTTAGGTGTTAATCGTCGCACATTCTATGCTAGATTTTCTTAAAGAATAATTTTTTTTTTATTCTGGTGTCTCCATTTTATTACTCTCTCTCTCTCTCTCTCTCTCTCTCTCTCTCTCTCTCTCTCTCTCTCTCTCTCTCTCTCTCTCTCTCTCTCTCTCTCATATGTGTGTGTACTTACTGTTATTACTTAATTGACTAGGGTTGCATTATGGGATTATTGTCGTTTTTTCATAAGCTCATGAGGCTCTGATGAAGATAAGCTGTAATAATCACCTTGGAGAGTTAAACACGTGGTCTTCTGGAACAGTGCCAAGAGCTCTATGTACTAAGAGCTCGAAGTGTGGCACTGTGCTTTACTTAACTGCCGTTCCACATGAGTTGTAACCCAAGTTACCTGTAATTAGTATCAACTTAACTTCATTAATTATATTTTTTTACTCATTTTTACCCATGTTTTTAATTATTTATATATTTATTCCATTATTTATTATATTTTTATTTTTATTCATTTAGTTTTTTTATATATACTCATTGATACATTTGTTTACATGTATTTGTTTTATTTGCTTACTAAATTTTAGTTATACATATGTATATTTTTATTCATTTAATAACCTAATTTTACTTTTAGATTTTACCTTATTTACTTTCTATAGTCATGGAGTCACTTTATAATTTTTCCTTTTTTTTTTTTTAACAAGAGTTTGCTTTTCCGTATTTCATGGCGGATTATGACTCACAGTAAAAAAAAAAGTTTCGGAATAAGATCAAAAGCGCTCTCGCAAAGGTAGCAGCAATTTAGAAATTTTGTATATTTTCAAAATTTTTGATTGCTGTAACGAATAGAGGATATTTAGGTGGGGCATCAAGGGAGGTATCTGAATAACACTTTCTCTACATGCGCTGTAAAAATGATTTTTTGTCCGGTATTTATTATGAAACCTAAGACAAATTCCAATAATATTATAAAACTAATGGCTAAGGAAAGGTATATATTCGATATCTAAAGAGTAGAATACAATAAAAGTAATGCAGAAGGAAATCATGTTTGACATAATTTATTTTTATGTGCAGAGATAGAGCTCTGGAATATGCTTTTTTATACCCAGAAATGCAGTAAAAATACTTGATAAGAAAGGGAATAAGTTTGAAATCAGGTGTGTGTGTGTGTGTTTTTTTTTTCGCAGGCTAAGAAGACGAGAGTTCTTGAGATTACTTCCATGCATCTTAGACTACAAGACATATTATAGATAAAAAAGAATGATTGTATGTTTGATGTCAAGTTGTTATGCGAGGCTTAAGACAAAATTGAATTTTCTTTTTGGATCCTTGATTACAATAAAAAAAATATTGCATATGGAAAAGGTATGTGTTTTGTGTAAGTTTCTTTTGCACAGTTCAAGGCAAAGTTTTTGAATATGCTTTATATATGAAGGATATACAATAATAATAGTACTAATAATAATAATAATAATAATAATAATAATAATAATAATAATAATAATTATATTATTATTATTATTATTATTATTATTATTATTATTATTATTATTATTGTTATTATTATTGCTATTATTATTACTATTATTATTGTTGTTATTATTTTTACTATTTTTATTATTATTACTATTATTATTAATCATATTATTTTTATTATTATTATTATTATTATTATTATTATTATTATTATTATTATTATTATTATTGCTAAAAAAAAAATATGAATTCAGTTATCGCGTGTATAGCTAGCAGCAGCGTTGTTTGGAAGATAATGATGGTTCGTTAATGATAACTAATGATTATTTCCTTTTAATTAGGCAGACTTAATATCCTTCCCACCGTCATTATATATGGATATATTCACGTGTTTGTCGGTTCGTGTATATAATTATAGAAGAGGTCTTATATATATTTAAGGTGAGAGCATTCATCATAATAACCTATCCCCTGTGGAAAAAGGCCAGCTCAACTCGGTGTCGGTCCCATGCATGGATCGTTACAGAAAGCTGGTTCTTAAAAAGCATCTGGCAATGAAGCATTTAGCCATAAGTAGTAATTAAACTTCCATGAGGTTACTGAAAAACAGCGATCTCATTTGAGAGTTGGAAAAACTGCAGATCAAGAAGAAAAAATGAGAGAATGCAGTCAGCCAAGAGATGGGCGAGCAGATGGAATTTACTCCAGTTCATCATAATTAAAACTGGCATAACAATGGCTGCTGAAATCAGATGAACAATTGATTTTGCAAAAAATAAAATTGCCAGTAAGAAATAGAATAGCCTAATCAGACTGCATTAGAAAGTTTGGATATACAGTGGTAGGTTGAGCATTCAGCTGATAATAAATCAGTAGTATCTGGATCTCCAGTAGTAGTTAAGGTGTCAGTCAATGACAGATCACGAGTAAGGTACCCTAAGTATTGGTGGTTTTCGCCGTTAATTGAAAGTGATCAGGTCTCCAGTAGTACCGGAGCTTTCAACGAATTATGAATAATGAGCATCTTACGCGTAGAATTGATGGTTGCAGCCTAAATTATCGTAGAGATAGCTGCTCTTGATTGGATGCTTCGACCTAATAGTAAATAGCAAGTTACCATTAGGTGCTAAGGTTACAGCCAAAATCATAGAGCTGGCTTCTCTTGATTGGATGTCTCGGCCTAATAATAAATAACAAGCTAGTTACCATTAGGTGCTAAGGTTTCAGTCAAAATCATATAGCTAGCTGCTATTGATTGAATGTTTCGTCCTAATAATAAATAACAAGCTAGTTACCATTAGGTGTAGACGTTTCATTTAATAGTAAATAGTGATCAGGTCTCCATTAGTACCGGTGGTTTTAGCCAGTGATGAAGGGGGGCTTAGCAGCACACCATAAAAAAATAGCTAGCAGCTTTCCAAGTAATTGAAAATTCATCAAATTATTAATCACGAACAATTTCAAGAAATTTTAAAGATGTCAGCCATTATTAGTGATCAGGTCTACATAGTTCTAAGAGTATTAGCCGATCATTTATAGCAAGCAACTCAACAATTGTATTAATGAAGTATCTGCAGCTTTAAAGTAGTATTAGACAGATATCTAATGTTAGAATTACACACAAAAACACACTAAAAAGAAATCTCATTTTCCGTCTTCACACTCGAGGGACAAAGAAGTGTTGACGATGTGTCACTGTAATTAATATTAATGTGATTAGTTACTGAAAAAATATTAATGAAGGTTGTAGGCTTAAGTTGTATCGCTTTGACCTCTTTTCTTTTTGGTGTTTTAAAGAAGTATGCCTTTTTTAAACCTTTGAAATGCCTGTAAGGCACGTGCACACACACACACACACACACACACACACACACACACACACACACACACACACACACACACACACACACACACACACACACACACACACACACACACACACACACACACACACATATATATATATATATATATATATATATATATATATATATATATATATATATATATATATGTATATATATATATATATATATATATATATATATATATATATATATATATATATATATATATATATATATATATATATATATATATATATATATATATATATATATAAGAAAATGCGTATGAATATAATAATGCAATTTCTCCTTAGAATGGGATTTGTGCCTTTAGGGAATGCTGATATTTTGTCTTTGGAATAGGATAGCATATTCTGAAATATAATCTTGCCTTTTAAGTCTTAAATATTAATCAAAGCAAAATGAGCATATATATATATATATATATATATATATATATATATATATATATATATATATATATATATATATATATATATATATATATATATATATATATATATATATATATATATATATATATATATATATATATATATATATATATATATATATATATATATATATATATATATATATATTCTCATTATGCTAATATTAATATTTGAGAATTAAAGGCATTATTATTTAGTCTGCATCATATATATATATATATATATATATATATATATATATATATATATATATATATATATATATATATATATATATATATATATATATCTGAAATAAGTTTTCTTGCTGAAAAATATATTTCCCCCTCGTTATTAAGTTTGTAAAATTATCATTCTTACTTCTTTTGCCTTGCAGAATAATATCGTCTGTAATCAAAGAATCAGAACCTGAAAATTAATTATCCAGTAACTGTTTGTAAATATTAAGAACGTAAACTGTAATTACTAAACTGTGCGAGGAATGGAAAATACCCGTATGATATAAAGTAAAAATAACAGCAAATTACAATGATATAACATTTCTCTCTCTCTCTCTCTCTCTCTCTCTCTCCTCTCTCTCTCTCTCTCTCTCTCCTCTCTCTCTCTCTCTCTCTCTCTCTCTCTCTCTCTCTCTCTCTCTCTCTCTCTCTCTCTCTCTCTCTCCTTAACTGGTTTAAACAAATACACAAATCTTACAAATTGAAGCAAAGTTTATATTTTCTTTTTGGTTATGTTTCATACTTTTATATTGACATAGTCATTCAAGTCATTATATTATTGTAAATATGTGCGACACATTCTCATTCGATATAACACATGAAACATTTGTTTAAAAGTTATGTAGGAAGTAATGTGTCTTGAAGCTTGAGAGAGTATTGTACACAACTAAAAATATCAAATACATTAACTCCTTTCGGAAAAAATAAGTAAAAGATATCCTAATGTAAATCATGTACCTGTCTCTGACGAAGATTGGAACCTACAAAACACGTAACTTGTCATCATTTTTGCATAAGGCTTAACTGACTACACCAATATAGTCACCGTGGCTCAAGCGGTAGCGTCCGCGACTTTGAGGCGTCAGGTCGAGGGTTCGCGCCCCGTCACGGTCTGAGGTTAGCAAGGGAATGCACTCAGGGTAACGATTACATCTGCCAAAACAAGTCCTTGGCAAGAAGGCAACCGTCCTAGCCCTTAGTAGAAAAGGGAGTCTGTGACGTAAAACCGGAACAGCTTAACTGACTACACCACTAAATACGTTCATTTGTAATGCCAAAGAATATAGGGGACAGAACCAAAGGAAACAAAACCTTTACCTTTTCTTAGTAAGAAAAAGCAAATTTTTTTTCTTCGAATAATTATCATGAAAGTGCCATTGACCAAAATTCGAACCTGTGCCACAAGTGCCATGTGCTATGCCTTCATGATTCGGTTTTACGTCACTTACTCCCTTTTCTACTAAGGGCTAGGACGGTTGCCTTCTTGCGAAGGACTTGTTTTGGCAGATGTAATCGCTACCCTGAGTGTATGCCCTTACTAACCTCAGACCGTGACGGGGCAAGTGTCATTCCTTCATTTTGCCCAAAACACTACCGAATGTACCACTGAATATCTTCACTTCAAAAAGAGTTAATATTTATCTTTGCTTAGAAGAGGAGGCCACAGAGCTGAAATAAAACATTAAAATATTCAGTAAAAATAAACGAAAGTTATCTTAATATCATTCATATTTCTGCCTCTTACCAGGGTTCGACACTCACTGTGGCTCGAGCGGTAGCGTCCGCGACTTTGAGGCGTCAGGTCGAGGGTTCGCGCCCCGTCACGGTCTGAGGTTAGCAAGGGCATGCACCCAGTGTAGCGATGACATCTGCCAAAACAAGTCCTTCGTAAGAAGGCAATCGTCCTAGCCCTTGGTAGAAAAGGGAGTCCGTGACGTAAAACCGGAACTAACCAGGCTCGACACTACAACACACCTGTCAATACATTATTGTGTTTAAGGTGTTACTTTCTGACCCACTGAAAATATTCACTTCAAGTCGTTAACGTTATCATGTCGCTGAGAATGTTATATAGTTTTTCTTCTTCTAATTTTTAACGCATCAGTAAAAAGCAACAAATCTAATTAAAAGTTAGAGATTATAAATGATGTCAAAAGTTTGTTTCCAGAGAGGACAACATATGGGCTCATTAATCAGCTTTCTCTGGCTGTTTTGTCAACAGATGCTAGAGGAATGCTTATGATAGTTTAGCTAATTGATTAAACTTAAAATTTCTAGGCATAGGCTTCGAGTAGGCAAGCTATCCATCAAGGAAATGTTTAGGCTCTTTTTACAACAATATATTTTTTACATTTCCAGGCACATTATATATATATATATATATATATATATATATATATATATATATATATATATATATATATATATATATATATATATATATATATATAAACTAGATTATTATATTACTAACTTTTTTCGAGTTATTTCAGGGACGGTATGTGACACTTTTTCTTGCATATTCTTTGAAATGTTTAAGTCATACCCGCATACATTACTATATCTGTACCAGTGCGATATAGTATCATAATTTTCTCAGAGCTTCACAAGATGCAGGAACTTGATTAAATTGCTGAAAAATGTACTTTAATATATATATATATATATATATATATATATATATATATATATATATATATATATATATATCATATATATATATATATATATTTATTAAAGTCACTAACTCCCTATTCTAATAAGGGCTAGGACGGTTGCCTTCTTGCGAAGGACTTGTTTTGGCAGATGTAATCGTTACCCTGAGTGTATGCCCTTACTAACATCAGTCCGTGACGGGGCAAGTGTCATTCCTTCATTTTGCCCAAAACGCTACCGAATGTACCACTGAATATCTTCACTTCAAAAAGAGTTAATATTTATCTTTGCCTAAAAGAGGAGGCCACAAAGCTGAAATAAAACATTAAAATTTTCAGTAAATATTAATGGAAGTTATCTTAATATTATTCATATTTCTGTCTCTTACAAGAGTTCGACACTCACCGTGGCTCAACCGCTGGCGTCCGCGACTTTGAGGCGTCAGGTCGAGGGTTCACGCCCCGTCACGGTGACGTATGGCTTTTGGCTATTCCGCCGCAAGCCACCACTGACGTATGGGTTTCTTTTATCCCAGCGTACGCCACCACTGACGTATGGCTTTTATGATTATCCCCTTCTAATGACACCACTGCCGTATGAGTTTTGGACTTCCACTTGAACTCACACTTTATAAGATGACTGGGTTACTGACGTAGGGCTTTTCCTCCTACGTTCATATAGTTACTTTAATTATGGTAGCGTGGTCACAAGTTAATAAATGCTAGTACCTGATGGGTACGTGGTTACAAGGTAAGAATGGACAAGCAGTAGTTCCTTTACTTGTATTTATTCTAGAGTACAACACATCCAATGACGCCTCAAATGCCCCTATGCCTCAAATGGCCCAATGGCCCAATGGCCCCAATGGCCCATGGCCCAATGGCCCTATGGCTTTCACAGTCTATGATCTATTCGTGCCCCTGGCAATATCTAACTAAGTGTCTCTGCCCTGGGTGGCTCTTTAAATACCCCCAGGGGCAGGGCGTGGCTTAACATCCAATTCTCCAATGAAATCAGTCAGATCTAGTCCAGCAAATCAGAGCCAGGTTCAAAGTGGAATCCCTCCTACTTCCGGGGAGAAGTTATTGGGCATTTCTCCTGGGCAGGTTCCTTCGTACGAAACACAAGTTTATGTATGTTGTGGTTTAGGAAATGGCTAACTTCCTGTCCTTTCTCGCCCTTCTCGATGCCAGGTCCATAAGTCTCACGGTTCCGGTCATATATTTCCTTGGCACTTTCTACAAACATTGTAATAAAATATCCGTGCCCTCGACCAACCGTTTCCGCTCCGGAAGTCATACGACATCCCTCCCAACCAAAACTGAAATATCTCTTATTTCAGTCGAAGCATGGACTAGTTTTTCCGGGAGCTCTTGGACATATCCTAGCTAACATTAGTTTACAATAGAAATGGGGCCGAATTATTTAAGCTATTTTCTAAGAATTCCTATACAAATTACACAAACATACATATAGAGTACCTTTACAGACAACTAGAGCATGCAGGGTCTATGTCCTTGTTGGAAATCTGAAATACAAACATATTCTTATCTCTAAAAACAACATAATTCCAGTGTGAAACTAATATTAAACATTAATTAGGATCAAAAGGTCAGTTTAAATCAAAACATTAATTTATCTACTTCTCTCGTTCTAAAAGGCAAAATTGAGTTAATTACAGTAGGATTATGACTCATTTAGAACATTAGCAAACAATTAAGTAGAGTATTAGCATGTATAAACAGGTAAAAATGCAATAGACTATAACATCAACAGTAATTTCTATAAGAGACCCTACCTTCATAAATTCTATTCCTATCATTATTAGGGGCATTGATTTGTCTTAAAATTAAGCCTTAAAAACTACTCCTGAAACAAAACATGTTTGACTGTGTGTAAAGTCAAAATATTTATCGGTTTTTATATGCAATTACTATTCAGAGACCATTTAACATAAAAACTCAATGAATCTAAGGATTAAATCATAATTCAAATAATAAGAATGCTAAAACAAAACACTAATATTATTTAAGCAGAAAATAACTTATTAGTCTTAGTTCTCATCTTACACTTTATCAATGGCACTTACTCAACACTATATTTAAGGGAGACTCTGAGTTTGCGCTTAAAATTTTCTTAAAGCTAGCAAAACAAAAAAATAAACAAAAATAAAAATATTTTGTCTCCCCCCTTTTTTTCTTTTCTTTTTTTTTTTTAAAATACCCTTCTTTCTCTTTTCACTAAAGTTCGGACATGTATAGGGATCATTTTTCTTTCTCATTTACGTGGCTTTTAAAGGTATTATTTAAAATATTTTAAAATATTTCTGCGTTTCTTTTCCTCTCTTTTTACTACCGTTATGACTCGTACGGGGATCTCCTTGTTTCTGGGATTTCATCAAGATTACCTGGGTTTTTAAAGTAGTTTTAAAATTTTTATTCTTTTAGGACTGTCCTCTCCCTGTCTTGGGACGACTTTTAAATTTCTCTGTCTCGGACGACTTTCGTTTTCTGTCTAGGACGACTTTCGTTTTCTGTCTAGGACGACTTTCGTTTTCTGTCCCTTGCTCATGAATTCTTGCTAGGTGCGATTCCCCGGTTTCTGTCGGCGGACTCTTACGCTTTCACATCCCCCGCCCGTCCTCGCTGCAGGCCCAGGTTTGTTGCCATAACCCTGTTTCTTGGTTAGGCAGAGCAAAAAGGACCAGGAAGGGGCCCCACACCTCGCGAATCCTTCCAGCCCGGCTTTCTCGTCCTGCCCTCGGCCGATCTTGACTAAGACCTCCCACGCAGGAGACCTGCAACGTCACAGCGGTTCTCTTCCTTTACGGCCCTCGCACGTACCTTCGAAGTAGATCTCAGGATGAAAGTTTGAACCTATATCACTACTACAGTTGTAAGAAAGGTTCCCTATGACTTCAGGGTACCAACAATGGCCATACATTGGTAATCGAGGCTATACTGTGCCTCCCCTGCAACTGCAAGTGATTGCAATCTCTATTCAATGGGCATTAGGGACTTGTCTGACGGACAAAATCTAAAGACTTTTAGAACTTGCAGGTCGGGGCTGCCTAGGAATAGGGTGGTAAGGGAAGGTATGTGTCTACACAACTAGATTATTATTCCAAGATACTTAGGACTTAGCAACTGCTACATAGCATTACTCTACTATAAATGTCAAAAAGAGCAATCATCAAATGCTGAGAAAAGCCACCAAAGAAACATTCTTATTAGCGGTGGCTACAGTAACATCAAGTATGAATTCAGCTAAAAGATACAAATCATCAAGTTACTGCTGATTTCATTTCAAAAATAATAATTAGCAACAGGCCATGGAGAGATAGCAACAACATCAGTCAACATAATAACATTACTAATAATCATGATCTAAAAATAAGAATAATAAACAATAAAAATAAATATACTAAACCAAAAATATCAATATATATATACAATGGAGACTGGCATTCAGAAGTAAGAACAGAGTTCTATACTTATTTTTTTCATAGTGATGCTTATTCTAACACAGTCTCCTTTAACATTCAAATTCCTGCTGTCGTAATCAATGTATATATGTATAGCATAAGTGGCAACTTGCTGGCTCCACAATTTGTCAATGGGAGTTCTATCTATTCTCTAAACAGTTGCGACATGTGGCAAAAATATTTTAGGCAAATGGCGGTACTACCGATATCTTATCAGTATTTATGCAATAACAGCATGCTATCAACTGAAATAAAATGTAAGCATAATTATCGCCTAGCTTCGCTGAAAAAAAACACACAAAAAACTCAAAGACAGCAACGTTCTGTTAGCATTGAACGGAGCCTCTGTCAGGCTCAGAGTCGAGTGAAAAGTAGGAGAGAGAGAGAGGGAGAGAGTGAGTGACCTTGAAATACGCTGCGGCTCTTCACTCACAAGTCAGCTGAGCTGGGCCTCCGTCTCTTACTTGCACTAAAAAATAAAAAAAACTGTCGCAGAGTATCTCTAATAATAAAAATAAACAAATGAACGTGAACAACGTTAGCAATGACTATCGATAGAGGCTTATGTTTATTGTCAGCGGCTATTCTCATTCCTGATTAAAAAAAAACGAAAGCAAAAAGAACTTAGTGTACAACTGCAAAACTGTCGAAGCATAAATCCATTCCTCTCTGTTTAATCTTGATAAGGACTTTACTGTAACGGCATACACATCCTTGTCTATAATGACAATCTCTCTCTTTTCATGCTATAAATCAGAGGGTTAAGTCGAAGCGCACCCACTCTGATTAAAATCATATGTGACACTATCCCTACTACTATCAACAAAAGTACAAATATCCTTTTCTTAACAACTTCTTAAAAAGGACTTAAGTGTCATTAATTTTAACTTTAAAACTCAGCAAATAATCTCTAATAATCTCAATTATCTTTAATTAGCCCGATTGTAATCTAAAATTCATGAAAATGATAGGGATTAACCATGGTTATCTCTGGATAATCTTTTCAGAATCCTTTAAGTAAGATTTTAAAGATTTCTTCAATACAAAAAGAACTATAACAAAAACGGGTATCTAAGAATATAAAAAGTCTATCTCTGTGTATGCAATAATAAAAACAAAAGTATATCTCATTATCAACAGTAAGGAATACATTTTGCTTAAACTTCCAAATCTCGCACGGAGTTGTACATAAACATTTCAAACATAAAATATATATCTTCTTTTACTATCTCGAATTTGACTTATATCTGCTCTCTCAAATACGGGATACAGCTGTGTAACATTCTTGTTGTCATTTCGTGTCAGCTCTCACTCTTTCTTTATGACCAAGCCGAAATAATTTTGATAAAACATTATCATGGCTAAAACTCGCAAAGTTTTACTTTATCAATCTAACATATCTCTTCAGACAAATAATGTATATACTGCAGCTAGCAAAGAAAATAAAGAATCATTCATAGATTCACGTCCTTTATCACGTAACATCTATCTTGGAATCTCTCGGAAATCGAATAATAATCTCAACGGCGGAGTAGGGGACAAAACAAAATAACACAAACTCGGCATTTCAACCATATCTGGGCAGGTGGAGAATTACCTTCTCATCCATATCTCTCACTAGATATTGCAACAGCGCATCACCTCCCATAAATACACTCTGATATGGCATGCAGAAGGACCTGGCAGAGCAGGGGAACGATCCTCGCAGACTCCCCAGTCATGCTTCCTAACGGTGCTTTCCGCGATTTCACCCCCTAGAGCAACCCTCCCATTATACCCCCAGTCATTCATACTCACTCGCTGTCACGTTCGCTACATCACTTTCAAGACAATCATCCCCTTTCTGTAAAATTCCCTTTTTATTTACAACATGTTGGTTTTCCTTTCCCTTATCTCTCTGAAGGAGATTAAAGGTGAAATCTCGGCTGAGCCGTGCGGTTACAGACCTCCTCACCAGTCCTACCTAAGTCCCATTCTAACGAACAAACAAACACTCTACTCCCTTGAAGCTACGTTTGGGTGACACTGAAAAACCTTCCCTATTCTAGGACAGCACAAACTACTCTAATTTACTCTTACTTTCGCCTGCATAGCGTGAAATCAAAAACTCATCTCTAACTAATATCACGAAAATTTCTTATTCTTCAAAAAGAACATGCCACACACGTATCGTAATGTTAATCCCTTCATCCTAACACAAAGAGAACGATCTGTCGTTTATGTCCTTCCCTCGCTAAAACATTACTCCCGCGGATAAAAACAAACAAAAAAAAGAAAAAAAGCTTAAAAACAGGCGCAATCGTAACACTCGATTTCTTACGCTTTAAGAAAATTTATATAACAACGATTTTACACGTACTTTAAAATATCAAAGCTCAGTACAATTACTACAGATTCACAATAACGAGGTTGGAAGATCGAATGGTCACTTCCGCATTCTTTTCTCGAAAACCACACGTGGTCTATGAAACTCTCAAAAGCAGATGCACGTATATTTCTCACTATAATTCTTACGCTTTAGAAATTAATATACTGTAACAGTGATTTCACGTGCATTAAAGTTTTTTTTTTTCAATTAAAAATCGATACATTCGCGTTCTCAAAATTCAATCTAAGCATTAATACAAATAAATGGAACGCACTTCCAACGCAAATTTTTTTACATTACTCAAATTATAACAAAAAACGGAGTTTATTACTGCTTATAGCTATTAGTACAAATTATCCATGTTAGTAATGGGTACAGAAATTCTACTTTTATCAACTTATTAAGCGCCACACCCCTTATAAGCGGGTTGGCTGAGTCAAAGCATAACTACAAGACAAAATGGCGGCGTCCACCGACCTCAATTTCTTTTACTAATTGTCCCATTACTCACTGGATACAGATCACAAGTACTTAGCTTATTTTAAGGAGGTGGTCCTGAAAAACTTCATGACAGAAGGCAAGGAAGGATCGGGTTTTCCTTCTTCTCTTCGCGTAAAATCGTCGAATCGCCGTCTTCTTGGTCGGATCCGGCAACTTATACCTCTTGTAATGGGCATTTTCACTCAATGCTCCTGTCACACTTCGGCTTACTAAGAAATATCTGAGAAATAGTTCCTTCAAAGTTTTATCATATTCTCTATTTGAGCACTCGTCACTTCTCATCCGCAGACCCAAGTATTTTCAGGAAGTCGGTCGCGGGAATTATGGACGTTCATTCACTGTCTTTTATATTTGCGCCGTCGAGGTATAAAAATGAATTCTTGACTCGAGGCGTCTTGACAACCAGGGCACAGGGTGGGGGCTTGGCCGGCTGCGTTCCCGGTGTCACCACGGGGTTCGGAGCGGCAGGCTGTTCGTCGATGTTTGAGGCGTCGGCGTCGGCCAAGTTCCTTCTCGACGGAGCGGCGTCGGCGCGTGCTTGTAGGCGCCGCACTTGCTCCTCCAGTTCGAGAATTCTCCGGTGTTTGGCCTCGTCACTCATTTCTTGAATTGGGAGATGTTGGGTTTCTGCTTTTGCCATTCTTATTTTCTTTTCTTTGCACTGGTTTCTTCTGATATGAGAGTCTCTTTGTATGTATTCCAGGCGTGATGATCCGTACCGCACTGCCACCACTGACGTATGGCTTTTGGCTATTCCGCCGCAAGCCACCACTGACGTATGGGTTTCTTTTATCCCAGCGTACGCCACCACTGACGTATGGCTTTTATGATTATCCCCTTCTAATGACACCACTGCCGTATGAGTTTTGGACTTCCACTTGAACTCACACTTTATAAGATGACTGGGTTACTGACGTAGGGCTTTTCCTTCTACGTACATCTATATTTATAATTATGGTAGCGTGGTCACAAGTTAATAAATGCTAGTACCTGATGGGTACGTGGTTACAAGGTAAGAATGGACAAGCAGTAGTTCCTTTACTTGTATTTATTCTAGAGTACAACACATCCAATGACGCCTCAAATGCCCCTATGCCTCAAATGGCCCAATGGCCCAATGGCCCAATGGCCCCCACCCTATGACTTTCACAGTCTATGATCTATTCGTGCCCCTGGCAATATCTAACTAACTGTCTCTGCCCTGGGTGGCTCTTTAAATACCCCCAGGGGCAGGGCGTGGCTTAACATCCAATTCTCCAATGAAATCAGTCAGATCTAATCCTAGCAAATCAGCGCCAGGTTCAAAGTGGAATCCCTCCTACTTCCGGGGGGGGGAGTTATTGGGCATTTCTCCTGGGCAGGTTCCTGCGTACGAAACACCTGTTTATATGTGTTGCGGTTTAGGAAATGGCTAGCTTCCTGTCCTTTCTCGCCCTTCTCGATGCCAGGCCCATAAGTCTCACGGTTCCGGTCATATATTTCCTTGGCACTTTCTACAAACATTGTAATAAAATATCCGTGCCCTCGACCAACCGTTTCCGCTCCGGAAGTCATACGACAACGGTTTGAGGTTAGCAAGGGCATGCACTCAGGGTAACGAATATACCTGCCAAAGCAATTCCTTCGTAAGAAGGCAACCGTCCTAGCCCTTAGTAGAAAAGGAAGTCCGTGACGTAAAACCGGAACTAACCAGTGTTCGACACTACAACACACATGTCAATACATTATTGTGTTTAAGTTGTCACTTTCTGACCCACTGAAAATATTCACTTCAAGTCGTTAACGTTATCATGTCGGTGAGACTGTTATATAGTTTTTTTCTTCTAATTTTTAACGCATCAGTAAAATGCAACAAATCTAATTAAAAGTTTGAGATTATAAATGATGTCAAAAGTTTGTTTCCAGAGAGGACAACATATGGGCTCATTAATCAGCTTTCTCTGGCAGTTTTGTCAACAGATGCTAGAGGAATGCTTATGATAGTTTAGCTAATTGATTAAACTTAAAATTTCTAAGCATAGGCTTCGAGTAGTCCAACTATCCATCAAGGAAATGTTTAGGCTCTATTTACAACAATATAGCTTTACATTTCCAGCACATTATATATATATATATATATATATATATATATATATATATATATATATATATATATATATATATATATATATATATATATATGTATATATATATATATATATATATATATATATATATATATATATATATATATATATATATATATATATATATATATATATATATATATGTATATATATATATATATATATATATATATATATATATATATATATATATATATATATATATATATATATATATATATATATATATATATATATATATATATATATATATATGTGTGTGTGTGTGTGTGTTTGTGTGTGTGTGTGTATGTGTGTGATAGATTATCATATTAGTAACTTGTTTTCGAGTTATTTCAGGGACGGTATGTGACACTGTTTCTTACATATTCTTTGAAATGTTTAAGTCATACCTGCATGCATTACTATATGTGTACCAGTGCGATATAGCATCATAATTTTCTCAGAGCTTCACAAGATGCAGGAATTTGATTAAATTGCAGAAAAATGTACTTGTATATATATATATATATATATATATATATATATATATATATATATATATATATATATATATATATATATATATATATATATATATATATATATATATATATATATATATATATATATATATATATATATATATATATATATATATATATATATATATATATATATATATATCACTCACATTCTTATGTCGGGAATATTCTTCTTGAATTGTAAAACTAGCATGAAAGAGAACTTACTCTGCAGTTGTTGTTGTTTTTTTTTAAATATGGAAATTCTGTCCACGAAATAGCTTGAGGTCTGCCAGTTTACAACAGTAATTTTTCTTTTACATTTCATTCTCTTTTACTCTGAATTTTTTAACTTTCTTTCTCCTAAGGTGAGGAACAGGAGCATTGTCTCAGTGTTCCCCAGCATGCTGTAAAAGTTGACTAATTAGGGAGGATTGAGGTGACTGAGACCCCTTCTTCGTAATTTCCTCCTGCGAAGAGTCAAGGTTTTGCTTTGACTCGGGTTCCTTCCTTAGAAAGGGAGTAACGACCGTTATTTTTAACGAGAATTGTCGTAGAGGTTTTCAAAGGATTTGAAATGTTTAGTATCGATGCAGGTTTTCTTGGATTTTACCAGATTGTTCTTTGTCCAATTTATTCATGTTAAATTTTCTCAAGGGTATTTTCAAAATGTTCTCTGGTGTTTATATAATCGTTTGAGGTCTTTTAGGGTCATTCTCAGATTATTGTTTATAGTCCTGTGGCACCAGCCGAATATTCTTGGATATTCGTTACACATTTATTATCCTTTCACATCTGACAAGTCTCAACATTCCCCATCTCGGTTTCTTTTTACTTTTTGTTTTCTTCGTGCCCAGGTTCGATGAGGGCAGATTTTTTTTTTGTCCCGTCCTGGTGTCACAATCATAAAAAAAAAAAAGTGTTTGCGACCATGATGAGACTTTTTAGAAATGTGCTCAGAGTATTCAGTCTTAGCAATCCTTTTTTTTTTGGGGGGGGTAACGAATATTTCAGTGTTTCAGAAAAGCATTGTGTATAGAGTTTAAAGACCAGCAATGTCTGTAGTCTTCTCAGAGAGAATGTTTATAGTCTTTGCCGACAAAATATTTATGGTCATTGCAGAATGTTTAGTGTCAGAAGGAAGAAAAATTTTTGCACCTTTGCAGAAATATCAAAGTTTAATAGTGTGTACAGGAAGACTATTAAGAGTCTTTTAAGAAAGAACGGTGTTTATAGTCTTTACAGAAGAATGTTTGATTTTCTCACAAAGACCAATGTTTAGACTCTGCCAAAAGAATAATGTTGCAGTCTTTTGCGGTCTGCAGAAAAACCAATGTTTGTAGTCTTTGCAGGAAGACCAATGTTTATGGATTTGCAGTCCAAATCCTTAGAGTCTTTGCAGAAAAGAACATCGCATATGGTCTTTGCAAATAGAATGTTTGAGGTTTTTGCAGAAACACCAATATTTAGAGTCTTAGCAAAAGAAGTGCAGGTTTATCATCTTTTAGAAAGGTCGACGCTTTTTATTATGTATATATATATATATATATATATATATATATATATATATATATATATATATATATATATATATATATATATATATATATATATATATATATATATATATATATATATATATATATATATATATATATATTCCAAATCCTTTTAGCATTGTTATTGTTTTTATTTGTGATGTGTCCAGGGCACAATTTTTTTTTTTTGTCTTTTATAGCATCGTTGAAATTTTTCAAGAGTGATTTTGATTCTGAGATTTTCAGTAATCTTTGCAATTACGTTGGATTTTTTTTTTTATGGCTATTCACAGAGTAGTCTTATTAACAAAGGCTGTGAATATTTTTGGTGAGCTCTTAGAGCACAATGTATTTAGTCTTCTTATTATTTATTTATTTATTTATTTATTTATTTATTATTATTACTTATTTATTTTTTAAGAACGTGTTTAGCCATTGCAACACCATAAGCGCTTTTTATGGGTATTTTCAGAGGACAAGTTTTTGTTGATCTCGTCGGCATCGTTGCATTTTATCAAAGGTAATGGCAGAAGAGAGTTTTTTGCTGTATCGATGGAGTTTTCCGAGGGGCGCCATGAAAGCAGTTTTGAGATATTTTTGTACCGTTTTATGTCACTATTTATCCCCATTATGGGGGTGGACGCAAACAGGTTGGGTCTGGGGAATTAATTTTAATTCCTAAATATTGCTGAATGACCTTCTTAGTGGTCCGTGATGGGTTCAATTATGGGTCTTTCACCTCCCAAGTCTATTGCTCTAACCACTGTCCTACCATTGTCCCTTTCTCAATGCAACTCTTAAATTAATTTCTATAAATTGTTTTCGAGATATGTCTCAAAGAGAGCAATTTTTAACATTTTCAGCATTCTTAAATTTCTTTTCAGGTCTATATTAAAATATCTGATTCAGCGTTAAAGATATTAAAATTTTTCTTAGGATAGTCAAGTTTTTATTTTTACTCAGCCACCCTTCTAATAATGGGGATTATATACATATATATATATATATATATATATATATATATATATATATATATATATATATATATATATATATATATATATATATATATATATATATATATATATATATATATATATATATATATGTATATGTATATATATATATATATATATATATATATATATATATATATATATATATATATATATATATATATATATATATATATATATATATATATATATATATATATATATATATATATATATAAATTATAATTTAGCGTCGTTTTTTATTAGACTGTTCTACACAAGAGAGAGAAATATTGCTATAATAGCAGAGAAAGGAAAAACAATTGTTATAAAAAACAAAGTGGATAC
>JAXCGZ010021353.1:27500-32500 GCA_037179515.1 Halocaridina rubra
TTTTCTGTCTCCTGAAGTTGTACTCCAGCCACCGAGTAGTCAAGCTTGGGCCTTCTTGCACTTGTACCCATTCTCATTACCTTACATTTTGAGGTATTGAATTTCATTAGCCACTTTTCTGACCACTCATGCAGATTATTTAGATCCTCCTGAAGTTCTCTACCATTGTTCTCGTTTTTTACTTTCTTCACAATCTTTGCATCATCTGCAAACATATTCATGAATGAATTTACAGACTCTGGTAGGTCATTTACATATACAAGGAACAAAAGTGGCCCTAAAACTGAACCCTGTGGAACTCCACTACTAACTCTTCTCCATTCAGACACTGAGTGTCTTACTCTAACCCTCTGTTCCCTTCCTTCTAAGTAAGTTTTTATCCATTCCAAGACATTTCCACCTATTCTAGCCATTGATTGCAGCTTCCTAATAAGTCTCCCATGTGGAACAGTGTCAAACGCTTTCTGGAAGTCTAGGAATATGCAATCTGCCCAGCCCTCTCTTTCCTGTAAGATTTGGCTTACCTCATCATAAAATTCTAATAAGTTTGTTACTGTTGATCTTCCTTCTCTGAAGCCATGTTGCCTCACTGACAAAAAGTTGAAGGATTCCAAGTGAAGAGAGATATGTTTCCTTAGTAGTTTCTCCATAACTTTGCAAACTATGCTGGTCAAGGAAACTGGTCTATAGTTCAGAGCCGTATCCCTCCTTCCCTTTTTGAAGATAGGTATCACATTTGCTTGTTTCCAGCATCTTGGAATCTCCCCCGACTCCAATGACTCCTTAAATATGATACTTAGTGCCACTGATATTGTGTTTGCGCATTTTTTAAGCACATGAGGGGATATGTCATCAGGACCTGTAGCTTTATGAACATCTAAATCCATCAGCGCTTTGCATACCTCTGTGGCTGTAAGGTTGATGTTCTCTAATACCGGCCCTTGAGCTTCTATCACTGCAATCTGAGGGGGTGGGGTATTTTCTACTGTAAATACTGACTGAAACTCCTTGTTCAATTCTTTGCAGATCTCTTCGTCCGTCTCAGTGATGCTTCCATCCGCTCTCTTTAGCCTTAAAACCTGTTCTTTTACCTTCAGTTTTCCTCTGATAAAGCTGTGGAAAAGCTTGGGATTTTCTTTCGCCTTCCTGGTGATGTCCCTCTCATAATCTTTCTCTGCCTCTCTCCTTTTACTTAGGTAGTCATTTCTTGCTCTTTTGTAGGTTTGCCAGGCATTTATGTTTTTTCTCCTCCTATACCTTTTCCAGCATTTGTCTCTCCACTCCTTAGCTCTTTTACACCCATTATCGAACCATTTCTCTCTGGCATGAATTACACCTACTTTGGTGACAGGTATGCAGCAATCTACAATCTTCCCATATTTCTCACAAAAGATGTCATACATTTCTTGTACAGATTTGTTGTAAAATAAGGTTCTCCAGTCAATAACTGCAAAAAGCTCATTCATTTTGATGTAATCTCCTTTCTGATAGTTCCTCCTCATGTCCTCAGTGCCTCTACTCTCAGGAAGAATGTCTTCAATGATATACTCCATCAACAACACACAGTGGTCACTCTTTCCAATTGGTGGTTCATACTCAATATTTTCAATATCCAACACATTATCTGTGAACACCAGATCAAGTAGTGATGGCTCATCCCCACCCCTGGCTCTTGTTGGTTCCATTACATGTTGGTGTAGGAAATTCCCTTGTACGCAATCTAGGAATCTTGCCCCAAAGGAGTCCTCACCACTGTGTGGGTCAAGATTTATCCAATCTATCTCTTTATGATTAAAGTCTCCCATAATCAAAATCCTACATTTTTTCTCCCGCGCCATGTTAACAACTGAGTTTATGACTTCAATCGTACCTATATGACTTTCCTCATAAATTTCAAGCCTATTTTGGTTCCTTGGTGGGTTGTATACAACAGTTATTATAATGCTCTCTGACCCAGTATTTATGCGAGCAACAAGAAATTCCCTGAACTCACTTTCTATAGCCAAGTTTATCTCTTCAACTTGAATCCTCTCACTTATGAGCAGTGCTATCCCTCCACCAGTCCTCTCAGATCTTTCGACCCTTAGTATTCTGAAGCCCTTAGGAAAAACTGTGACACTGTTTATGTCCTCACTCAACTTAGTCTCTGTAATTGCTACTATATCTGCCTTACTGTTGTGAATCCTATCTTTTAATTCTACTGCCTTACCAGCTAATCCATCAGCATTTGTGTATAACAATCTTAATGAGGCCCCATCCCCTGATCTTCTGTCATTATCTTCTTTATCTCCCCTTTGTCTGGAAGTATTCCGTAACGAAAATTTTTCTTCTCTTCTTCATTTCTTTCATCATTTAACCTTCTTGCCTCTTGCAACAAGTTTTTGATCTTTCCCATCTCTTCCTGTGTTCTGTATCGTCTAATGAACACTTCTTTGCATTCTTGAAGGTCTTTTAGACTTTTTTTTCTCAGCAATATTTCCCTACATGTCTCCCCTCTCTCAAAGGTTACTTTTGTTGGTCTCGGCTTTCCTTCCCTCGAATATTTACCTAGTTGGTGTATGTTTACAATATCCTCAGGACCACATACTACTCCAAGCTTTCTTATCAGGTCTACAACCCTAGCTTTATTTTCTTCAAGTCTCCCCTGCCATGTTGGCTCCTGGGATTCACTTATGCCTGAGATTACCACTGTCTTCTCCTTATCAAGTGCCTGTCTGATGAGTGGGTTTGCCCTTTCCATCACAACGTCTTTCATTTTTTCGATTACTGTCTCTTTATAGTCAACTGTTTGTATGTTTTCCAGTGCCACCACCTTTACAGCCTCTTTTACTGCCACATTCCCCTTTAGTGCATCAGCAAAGGACGTTTTCATGGCATCATTTTCCATATTCAGCTCCTGGAACTCTTTTCTGAACTGTTCAATGTTTTCCTTAATCTGAACATTCCAAGCAGCAATCTCGTCTCTCTCAGAAGATAGCAGTGAACTAACATCTAATTCCTTTAGGTTGTCATTTAGCTGTTTGTTTTTATCTTCTTGATTAGAAATTCTAGATTCTAGTTGACTCTTTTCCCCTTCCAGCTTCTTTATTCTTTTTTCTAGTTCCTTTCTCTCCTGCCCTTGTGCTTTATTTGCTTCCTCCAAAGATCTTATTTGTTCTCTGAGTGTTTCATTCTCTTTCATTTCTCCATCCATATTCCGAATTTTATCATCAAGGCTTGTAACCATTTCCTCTAACTTCTTGATTCTCTGTTTAAGTCCTCTGATGACTACCCCTTCTCCCGCCCCATGGGTGGGAGAGGTTTGGGACAGAGATGGCTTCATTTTTATGTTCTCCCTCTCACAGAATATAGAAAGAAGACGAGAAAGAGGAAAAAAAAAAAAAAAAAAAAAAGAGAAAAACTTCTAATTTACCTTCACACAGAATTTTTATATCTCCATATAAGTGCTATTTAGTGACTCAGTTTGTCTCCTTTCTGGTAACACACATCTTAACTTAAAAACTTGACCATGGTAATTTACGTATAAAAAGAAAAAGAAAAACAAAAGTCAAACCTGAAGGAAAATTCGAATTTGTGTTCGAGGTGGCACCCACCTGTTTCTGTTATATATTCTTCCTAACTGATAAACTGACTTGCTAACCAAGATATGTTATCACGGGATTTAGACTTTACATTTAACTCAATATATATACAAAATAACAAAATAGCAAACGAGAAAGCTAAAAGAAAAGCAAAAAAAAAAATGAAGAAAATAGGACTGCTGTACTACTTGGCAACTTAACTCAGTACTGTTGACGGGTGGGTATTTGGTAATTTTTTTTTCTTTTATTATTCAATTTTTTCGTGTATCAAACTAACTAACTAGTTAATATAAATGGGAAGGATACTGTTTTTAACAATATATAGAACCACAGGATCAGGTAAAACGGCTCAAGAGCTTTCCCCAGTTTACACAAAAAATTAGGTAATGTGGTGTGAGGCTCCACGTCTGGCAACTCTTCTAGATTTCCCTCAAGGCAGAAACTGGACGGCAGCTTCTCTCTCTTCTCACGAAAAAGTTCTCAATTTTTTTCCTTTAATATGAACAGTCTCGCCTTACAACAAATATTAGTTTTTGTACTCACAATACTCTGCACGATTTCATATTTTTGGAAATTATGGTAAAGTTTTCCACTAAGCACTTTAGTCACTCGAAACTAAAATTTAAGAGGAGCAATTCCGTGTGTCACTGAACGCGCGGCGTGTGTGTGTGTGTGTGTGTGTGTGTGTGTGTGTGTGTGTGTGTGTGTGTGTGTATGTGTGTGTGTGTGTGTGTGATATCTCATATCTTTTAATAGACATAGCATAAAATAATGAAATAACGAGCAAAAGATGAAAAGAAACGTGTACATACTTTTCTCATGTACTCATACTGGAGAATACGTCGTAATAGATCTCTCGCAGCCTCAAGCACACTTTTTTTTTTATTGTACAGACAAACACATACACATACGTACACATAAAGGAAACCATAAAATCTAGAGAAACTATTTGGAAGTTGTCACAGGGTGTCTCAAAACATTTGAAACATTTAATAAACCTTCAGATATTGGAAGAAAAAAATGGATTCTGCATCACTCTCCCCTTCTCTTCCATGAACTGTATTTATTTATTTGTTTTATTTTTTCATTTATTTATTTATTCATACTTTTTTTTACTATTTTTTTTATAGTGTTTATCGATTGGGAACATTATTTACTGTTAATTTTTGTCTGACAACGAATAAGTATTTGTTTGATCATTATTTATTTGTTTGTAAGTATGTTTGTTTGCTTTTTTTTTGCTTATTTGTCTTTTAATAATTGTTGTAAATAGTAATGGTTAGTTTCCATGCGAAGTATTTATTTATACATGTTTGTTAATTATTTTGAATATTTTTTATATATGTATTTATGTATGTATGTATGTATGTATGTATATTTATTTATTTATTTACTTTGTACTTTATATTCTTATAAATT
>JAXCGZ010021353.1:37500-40000 GCA_037179515.1 Halocaridina rubra
TGTGTGGGACACACTTTCAATGAGAAATTATTCACTCCTTTCTATATTTTTGCTTTTTCTGTTTTTGTACGTAATTTGCTATTTAATTTTCTCTTCTTTCTTCTTTTCATTAAAATGTGTAAATGATTTTAAAGTTCTTTATGTATGTAGTAGTATATATATATATATATATATATATATATATATATATATATATATATATATATATATATATATATATATGAAATTTTTAGTTTCATATATATATATATATATATATGTGTGTGTGTGTGTGTGTGTGTGTGTGTGTGTGTGTGTGTGTGTGTGTGTGCGTATATAAATTGAATTTTTAATTGCATACCCTATTTTTAAATCATAGATATTCTATATCGTGTTCATTTCTCTTAGGGTACGCATATGTGTGTATATGCATATGCACGGTCTTATACATGGTTTGGTAATTATAAGTACGCGAAGGCTACATGTATCAATAAATAATTACCTGTATGGGTAATAACATAAAATTCCTTACCTGTAGCCTTCTATCGCATAATTATCCTTGTAGGAGTCCTCATCAGAATATGTCCGCGCATGCGTATATACGCAACTTTAGTTATAATTTAACGATATAATATAAAACGAAAGATAATTATAAGTATACTCTATGAAATTATGTAAAAAAATCTGTAAAAATTTTTTTTTCAAAGAAATCGCATTATTACACGTGTTTGTAAACTCAATATATTACGTGTTTTTTACAACTCAATCAGATTGCGTATGCGTGCAAGGCTGGTTTAACAAATTTCTTTTGAATAAGTGTAATAAACTTTGTAACACATTTTCATTTGAACATATAACACAATATTAATTTTAACATCATTGTATCTCTTTCCACGTTTTATTTAAGTTCAACTATTTTTTTTATATCTTTTTCTGGAAAAGTCAAATTACTTTTATGCGATATAGTGTAATGGAGAACTCCGTAACACTTGTTAAGAGCACAATATAAATTTTTTACATCACTTCAACTTCATGTTCATTATAATTTTCCCCACAGAGGACCATTCGAAAATTCACATATATCGCGATTTTTTTTTTCTTACAAGACCGTATTGTATCAGCGCAAACAAAAACAGTTGAAGAAAATGAGTGTTAAAACACTCTCTGTACTCTGATAAGAAAATTAAACTCATTACTAAAACTTTGATCATTTTTTTCCCCTCTAGAGAACCACTATAAAAAGAGATGAAGCTATATAGTATTTCTAGTCTTTCAAGGTCATATTACTGTATTGTTTTAGTACAAACACTGAAGAATATAGAATGAAAGACAGCCGAGAGGAACAAATACACACTGAAATCTGATACTCGAGATAGTTTTAATGGGTCTTCCTTTTCAGTTCTCATTGATACCTCTCAACTCTTGTGCTTTTCGCTGTATTATTCTTCAGGTTATTCTGGGTCATAATACCTACACCTGCAGTAGCCATAACCCCATTTTAATGGGGGTAACCGAATCAAAACACCTACTCATTCACCAGAAAAAAAAATCATAGCATCCCTCATATCTTAGCTTCTTTGGGATAGAGGGTCATCCATACCTCGGCCACCCACTGTGTATGTGGGTTAAGATCGTCTGATGTGGAGCCTGACAGACGGATTTGATTTACATATACAGCTTCTCATGTCAACCCCCACATCCGCCCAGCCCAGTTTACACCACTGAGCTGGTGCGAGAATATCCGTTTGACCGGCCACCCACTGTGTATGTGGGAAAAGATCATCTTATGTGGAGCCTGACAGACGGATTTGATTTACATATACAGCTTCTTCTCATGTCAACACCCACACCCACCTGGCCCAGTTTACACCACTGATCTGGTGCGAGAATATCCGTTTGACTAGTGTCATCTACTCGCATTCATACTCTCTTTCCACCCATCCCTACCATAACAACATAATTATTAGTTTTTTAACCTCTTTGGTAGAAAATAAATCAGTGTCTTTAAAAATAGGTTTTGAGGGTCCCTGGTGGTCTGCAAGGACGTTTAATGCACTGATGAATTGTTAAGAATGATGATAATACGAAGTGATGTGTGACAATTATGATATTCAATGTTCCTTTAATTTGATCTGATCTGAAGTATGGAAAACAAAAGCAGCGAATATGATGCGTTGACAGTTTACTAAAACATTACATTGGTATTACTGGTATTTATTTTGTAGGTGTAGTCTAGTGTAGCACTAGTTCTTCAGTCAGTTTGTGGGATATTGTCTGGAACCAGAAAGATTAAACTCTCTTATTGCAATCTAGTTGTCATGTACGTTCATATTTTCATTTTTTTAGAATCAGGTCATCATAACAATAAGATTACAACACTTAATACCCATCATTATTAATTCGAACATATAAAATTTTTCTGTATGGCGAATAGAACATCATATGATCATATATTACTTGTTCTGCACATTGAAAGGAGTTTGTAACACATTGGAATAATTGTAACAAAGAGCATGTATTG
>JAXCGZ010021353.1:47500-53775 GCA_037179515.1 Halocaridina rubra
TACAGTATATCCATAAGTAAACATATAGCCAAAAAAGCGGTTATGAGGCATAGTAATTAAAAACTATGTTAAAGTATAGATATCTTTAAGTGTCTGTGTAAGTTATAGAAGGATCCCTTAAGCTACTCACGCTGCAATGGGAATGTGTACGATTTAAATGGTGGGAATATGGATATCTATGCTCACAGTCGGGCAGCCGGAATGGATATATAATATAATATACTTGGGAGCATGTATTGCGAATAAATACATTTCATACTATTTACATAATGGAGTAGTTACCGTGGCTTAAGCGGTAGCGTCCGCGACTCTGAGG
Organism: Halocaridina rubra; assembly: GCA_037179515.1. Taxonomy (NCBI): domain Eukaryota; kingdom Metazoa; phylum Arthropoda; class Malacostraca; order Decapoda; family Atyidae; genus Halocaridina; species Halocaridina rubra. The sequence continues at coordinate 47,817 of JAXCGZ010021353.1, forward strand.
TGTCAGGTCGGGGGTTTGCGCCCCGTCACGGTCTGAGGTTAGCAAGGGCATGTACTCAGGGTAACGATTACATCTGCTAAAACAAGTCCTTCGCAAGAAGGCAACCGTCCTGGTCCTTGGTTGAAAAGGGAGTCCGTGACGTAAAACCGGAGCTTGAACTATTTACATAATAGAGCGGTGGGAGTATATATATATTATACTGTGTGCACATCATGGCCTTGGGAAGTGATGTAATATGCTCACAGCTGAACTTTGGGAATAGATGAATATTATACTAGATGCACAGCCGGCAGGTGGGAATAGGTGTCAAACTATCCATAAAGCTGAGCAGTGGAAATAAATATATGTCATACTAAGCGCACAACCTGGACATTGATAGATATATATCACACTTTAGAACAGCTGGACGATAGGAATATATATATATATATATATATATATATATATATATATATATATATATATATATATATATATATATATATATATATATATATATAATCATACTTTTGTGCACAGCCGGACGGTAGGAATGGGTGAGTAATGTACTATACGTACGGCTGGGCGGTGATTTTGGACAAATATACTGTATGCACAGCATGGAAGTGAAAATAAAAATATATTCAAAGCACACAGCATGGCACTTATTATGTACAGATAGGGGTGCCATCTGATATTAGTCAAACTGTGAGCACAGCTAAATGGTGGCATTAGATAAATATTTTATTACGCGTTCTGCGTAATATAGATATGATAAGCATCTCTGGGCTGTGGCAATAGATATTTATAATACGCAAATCAAGGTTGTGGAAAAAATAAATATTATATTATGCCCAGAACCAGGCGATGGAAATAAATATACTGTGCACATTGCTGAGCAGTGAAAATATATAAATATCATACTATGCACGCCGGGCAGTGAAAAAAAAAAAAAAAAAAAAAAAATATATATATATATATATATATATATATATATATATATATATATATATATATATATATATATATATATATATATATATATATATATACGCAAAGCCAGGCTGTAGAAATAGATGATTTTCATACTATACGCATTGCCGTGTGGCAGAAATAGAATATCATAACATGCTCGCAACCAGACACTGGGAATATCCTCGATCTGTATAATGATGTCAAAGCAAAACAAAAAAGTTAAATTTATGTAATCAGGCTGTGGGTACTTACCAGCATAGCTAAAAGTGGAGGTAAATTGATGATCCAATCTAACTGCTCCGGCACGATCCAGCAATCCGAGTTGTTGAAGAGACTGGAGCGAATGGGAACATACACGATGAGCGGCAGCAGAGGGAAAGCTGTAAGGAAATAAATAAAGAAAAAGATCAAAGGATGAGTGCTGTAGCTCGGGTACCCCATCTGGGTAATTAAGATACACGTGTGTATACATTTGAATTTTTTTTTTCTCAGTGGTTTTTATGTGTGATGCCTTATACCTATTATCTCATTGAGTGTTTAGATCAGTAGAGTTCTTATTATTATTGTTATTATTATTATTATTATTATTATTATTATTATTATTATTATTATTATTATTATTGTTATTATTATTATTATTATTATTATTATTATTATTATTATAATTATTATTATTATTATTATTATTATTATTATTATTATTATTATTATTATTATTATTATTATTATTATTTGCATTTGGAGGTAAAAATATATTTAAAACTTTTTGATTATAAATAGGAAACCAAAATCATTCTCTCTCTCTCTCTCTCTCTCTCTCTCTCTCTCTCTCTCTCTCTCTCTCTCTCTCTCTCTCTCTCTCTCTCTCTCTCTCCCTTCCCCCTTCCCCCTTCCTAGGGCGGAGCAGGGGGACTGGGAATCCCCTCATGTATATTTTCTTCCAGAGTCAAATATTTTGTTATAACTCAGCCACCCCCCTTATAAGGAGAAGTTTTTGTATATAATGACAGAAAAATGCTTGTATGTCATGAGAAAATCGCAACTCTATAATGATTTCTTTCTTGACAACTTGAACTTAATTTTGTAAGGTTATTTAAGAGGCATATAAAATTTCTGTTTTTTTTTATTTTTATGAACAAGATAGGAAAAGAAAAGTCGGATTTTTGTACTAGCGATTTTGTTCTCATACTCAAACTTTAGTAATTTTCACTGCGTCCCTTTTTCATACTATATTGAAAAATTCTGTTGTTACTTCTGTACCTTATTGTCCCGTAGTAATAATTAGAGAATTCATCCCAAATTCCAAATTATGTGTTCTATCAAGAACACTTGATAGAACATATTTTTGCATATTTTTTTTAACTGACCCGAGAAATTAACTATATCAGCTTAGCAAAACTCTCATAAAAATTTATAGCGAATAGACTACTAAGCGTGTTTTACGTCACGGAATCCCTTTTCAGCCAAGGGCTAGGACGGTCGCCTTCTTGCAAAGGACTTGTTTTGGCAGATGTAATCGTTACATTGAGTGCATGCCCTTGCTAACCTCAGACCGTGGCAGGGCGCGAACCCTCGACCTGACGCCTCAAAGTCGCGGACGCCACCGCTTGAGCCACGATGACTACAGCGAATACACTACTATCTAAATACAAAATCCGCAATGCCCATTGTAAGGAAGTTGGCTGAGTCACTGCTAAATAACTCGACTCTTTGTAGGGAGAAAATACAGTGAAGAGGATTCCCAGTCCCCTTGCTTTGTCATATTTAGTCTATTTTTACGACACGCAGGGGAATACGGAGGAGTACATATTTCATCTAGTGCTCTACGTGACCAGGAATTTTAAAGGAACAAACATCATCCCTAGAGATAAATGGTGTATGAGATGAAAGATGACTCGGTATATTTGAAGTACTTACCCCATCCAATGAGGTAAAATATGACTAAGGAGTTTTGTTCAGCGAAGGCTGAAGCTAAGAGCTTGTGAAGATAATATCCCTCGCACAGATTCCACATGTAGTTGGTGAGACTGGCATACTTCGTCAGCAGATTCAGGAAAATACACCAGGGGGGATTCTGGTGAAAAGATATGAAATAGAAAAGTTTATATATATATATATATATATATATATATATATATATATATATATATATATATATATATATATATATATATATATATATATATATATATATATATATATAATGATTATTTTGGACTTAACGAGTTTTCGTAGAAATAATAGAATTATTAGTATTTATTTTTTATTTTGTTGTGTTAGTAATATTTAAGCTAACTTTCTTACAAATCTTAGCTTTAATTTTCTTACAAAGTGTAATATTCTTACGTATATTCGTTCCTTACTCGTGAGATAATGATTGTATTGTTCGTTATATTTGATTTTTATGATTATGTCAAAAATAATTTTGTGCCTGTTAACATTATAATAAAAATGAAGAAATACAGTTGCTCTTTAAGTATCAGTTATGTTACTATGTAAATGTAAAGGATAGCATTGCTCTATAGAATGGTGTATGTGTGTGTGTGTGTGTGTGTGTGTGTGTGTTTTTTCCCTGAACAAAATCTCCATAATTCAGTAGCGGAGTATATTCGGATTAGAATTGATATTCATGAGAGGAATATTAAATAACTTTTCTACTTTTCAGCCACTAACATCCCATCATAAATCCCTAGTACGTGCCTTTATATACAATGAAGAGCTTTGTCCCTATCATGATGCAATGAACAGAATTTTGATTAATTGCATAAAAACCAAAGTAAAATTGCAAATGATTTCAATGGCAAATTTACTTTTTTGGAAATGCATATTACGAAAAGAGTAAAAAAAAAAAAAAATATTCCCTCATCTATTTTCAATCAGTAAAAAAAAGTACAGGAGACCCCTTACCTGTTTAATAAGCTCTTCTTGGTGGAGCTGAAGTAACAAGAAAATGATGTTGCAGACAGCCCCCAGCAACAAACTAATGAAGAGATGTTTGTGTAAGGTGATGCGATGCACTCGAAGCTGCCTGACGATGGCACAAGAAGGGGAAAATGCGTTAAAAAGTATTCTCTCTCTCTCTCTCTCTCTCTCTCTCTCTCTCTCTCTCTCTCTCTCTCTCTCTCTCTCTCTCTCTCTCTCTCTCTCTCTCTCTCTCTCTCTCTCTCTCTCTCTCTCTCTCTCTCTCTCTCTTTGTGAGTGTCCTCCATTTAGAAATTGCTGTTCTCTTATTATTAAAAAATAATGACCTAGGAAGTCTTAAGATAGATACAGTGCCATCTTAATCATACAATACCATCGCGAAAGGAAAATGGGGTGGTTTCCTGAACTATTATGTATCACTATTTTCATCTTCCAATTCATTCTCTTTGACGGATGCATCTCAAAGCATGAAGCTTGTAAGAAGGTAACTTGTTTTCTCATGTACAGACAGTGAATAGGCAATTAGGTACTTTTGGAAATGCTTTTATAGTAAGTCTTTGATATTTTGGTATATTCCTATATCAAATTGACCATACATTCAATATGCATAAAGTGTTATCGACTATACCACTGAAGGTCTAACAAAAAAGTAGTTAATCTCTCTCTACTAACAGCTAGAGCTGTAATTGAACAAAGAAGGCGCTAACGACTGTACCACTGAAGGTGTAGATAATTATGAAACCACTTTGCTACCTACAAGAGGAGGGGTTCTACGAAAAACGTGTCAACGACTATACAACTGATGGTTTATAAGAAGTAGGAAACCTCTCTGCTAACTGCTAGAGCGGGCATTGAGCAAAGAAGGCGCTAACAACTATACCACTGAAGGTCTAAACTAAAGCAAAGCGGTAATTATGTAAAGAAGGCGTTAAAGTCTGTACAACTGAAGGCCTAAAAGATGTCGGAAATATCTTTTGCTAACGGCTAGAGCGGATATTAAAATAAAAATAAATAAAAGCCATTACCAATTGTGTACTACTGAAGTTCTTAACTGTACCAAGGAAGGTCTGAAATAAGTACCTTTTCTGCTAACTATTAGAGCTGGGATTGAACAAGGAAAAACTTACTTGTAAGCGAAGAAGATACAGAGGGCTGGCACCAAAGCCGCCACAGAAACACTGTATGCAGCGATGTGGACGTAGAGCCTTCTGATGATGTTCTCAGCCACGCTGCAGGAGGAATAATTACTCCACTCTTGCCCTGGTCCTCCTCCTTCAGGTATACGCCTAAACCATCGACCGTCTGACTCACACTGCTTAGTTGCAAGCTCTGTGTGAATATAATATCAAATATGAATATGAAAAAATGTTAAATGAAAGAATGTCCAAAAGCTAGCAGACACTTCGAGTCACTGGTTAGTGTTATTTAGTCGCAAACTCCAAAAATACACAAGAAAATGAATATAAAACGGAGTTAAAGGGCGAATCCACCCAAAACTTATGCTTTATTATTTTCTATAGAATGTATGACTTTATCGTTTTTCCGTTCTTTTAGGAATAGGTATTATTTAACCATATGGTAAACATAACCGAATTATATGTACATGTGATTTGAATAAGGCGAGGTAACTTTTACTGATTTGAATATCGTATGGATAACTTTTAAAAAGTACATGGAGAGATACTCCACAAAATTTAGAATTTGAATTTGCTAAGTATAAATGCACTTGCACATTAGTTACCGTGATACAGAGCCAGGCGCTTCAAAATGGTGTCATTATTTTGCAAGTTAATTCACTTTAACATGAGAACGAGAGAGCCAGTACTACTTACTAGGACACGAAGGAGACTTCCCTAAGTAGCTATAAGAGGGACAGTTGGCACTTGCTTGAGTGCCATTCGGAGTTGAGGTCCAGCACTGCCACCCATCCCATGTCGGTGGACAGTGACCTAAAACAACATGAAATAAGATGAGTTGGATTATAATGCATTTGAAAAAAAAAAATCCTTCAATTGGTTTTGCTAGCAAAACCGGGATTTGATCCTTCATCTAGAAAATGTTCTAGAATAGTGAACGTTTATAA
>JAXCGZ010021354.1:0-7500 GCA_037179515.1 Halocaridina rubra
AACATGTAACTCACAGTACTGCACCATGTAAAATATTGTACGATAGCGTATTGGCGTCTTGTTAACAGTGCAAGGAGGGTTTATACAGTAAAGGTAATAATAAATGTAAAATACCTATGTATATATGGTGCTTCTACTTCGCAGATTTTCACCTATGGCGGAACCAAACCCCCGTGATAAACGAGGGACCACTGTATTATTATTATGACCCAACACACTGTTATTATTTATCACAATATCCTATAACTACAGGATATCAACTACAGAGGGTCCCCAATTTATGACAAGGTTCCACTGCTGGCAGCTGCCATAACCCAGATTTCATCGTAAGTTGGAAAACACCTAAATTCAAACCTAGGTTCCCCACCAATGTTAAAAATATACTCTCTAAAACATAGAAAAATAAACTAAGTTCTTTATTTAAGACATAAAAATAGTAAAACTACACTATACAGTATTGCTTACCTTCATTACTGTGGTTGGCTTGCATCTGGATAGCTGGATATCATCAGTCCCCATATCCAACTTAGGGTCGAACAGCTTAACACCAGCTAATGAGCACAAGAACAAGTAATGACGCTTCTTCTTCCCCCCTTTCCCATTTTCACAGCATTAAATGATCTATTTGCTCTCACCTGAAGTAACAGGAGGCTCACTGAGATGCACCATTGATGCTGGTCATCCAGCCAAAGCACTAATAACATCTAATTACTAATTATATTGAAAGTATCTAATCACAGTGAATGAGCACGATAAACAATATGGCAGACGAGAGGTTAAGAAGCAATGCCTTTACAACAGCACTTCTCTTAAAAATGCTTTCTTATTGTGCTGTCCTTTCATAGTTTTTCAAATAACCAAATACATACATAAATAAATAAATAAATAAAACCAGTAACTTGATATATACATATACAACAATGCCGTGTGACTATGCTTTTGCCAGCCTCAACAAACTCTATTGCATACAGATTGTATTTATGGCTATGTATTTGGTAATTTTGTAAATAAATTAAATCTAGCTCCTTTAAATAATCAAATGCATAAACAATAAACAAATAAAACCATAAACTTGATATATATGTATACAACAATGCCATGTGACTATTCTATCACGGCACTCAACAAACTATTTCCCATACAATCGTATTTACGGCGGTTTGGTAATTTTGTAAGTAAACTCAATATAATCATTCAATATAACCAAATACATAAAGAAATAAAGAAATAAAGCCATTAACTTTATATATAGGAATACAGCTGTGCTGTTAGCTGTGTATTCGTCTGCCACGCTCACAAACTGTTCAGAGAGCGCAGTTTGAATTTACCACGCAAGCCAGGTAAGTCGAAAATTTTATTTATTAATTATTTATTGGCCTCTGTCAAAACAGCAGAATGTCATAAATCAGGAACCTCCTATATGTACTGGCTGGTTATTCATTGCAGTGAGACATCAAATAACAAGCAATATATGCTTCAGATAATCAAGATACACATAATGAAAATAACAAACGTACCTCCAAAATTAAAAGACATCTTGATCAGATGACTCAGTTGTTAAAGAATCTCTGAAATAAAAATAAAAAAAATTAAGTGAAGGAATTAAAGCTACAGTCTGCAAAGAATAAATACTGCACGAATATTGCAAATACGAGGTTGCTGTTTGTGATTCTTTTGGGTATGGATGCTGGAATCCCTTTTATTTTTAAAAGTTTCATCTTGTCTCTGACCTGATTTGATGTCTACATTTTATCCCAGTTATACTCAGCTTTATCCATTAAACATGCTGTTAGAAATGGATGTCTTCAAATTTAATCCAATATCTCAGACAGCAAGGCTACAATTGAGCTGGTCTGCCAAAAGGCAGTGTCCATGAGTTTGGTACCTAACATCTACTCTATCATACCAAGGAAGCCAGTGAATGCACTTTAAAAATAGTCTCTTTAATCTTGTCAAAATTGTAAAAGGGAAGTACTGTATTAAGTATCAAAACAAAATTCCAAGCTAGATGAAAAAGCATGCATTCAAGTTTGCTGTGATAATGAATAATTAAGATTTTCAGGTATGTGCAGTTGAAATGATTCATATATGTATACATGTATGTGTATATGCGCATGTTACAGATGTAGCAGCTCAGTGGTAAAGTCCACCACAAGGCATTAGAAAGGGCATCCAACCATAATCCCCCAGCTCCAAATCGTCTATGTCCACCCCCATTTGAATAAGGAGTAACTTTGATAAGTAGAACAGAGCTATATTACAGTCAAAGCATAAAATCAGTCAATTTCTACACTGCCTGAAATTTTCAGTCAACATATAGAGTGCCTGATTTTACAGAAGGACATTAACATGTGCCTAGCCTAACTTATCCTAACCTCAATCCCACATTTGAATAACATATTACCAACCTAGATTGTTGTACTGTATTAAACTTTTCCTTATACATTTCAAACTTATGTAAAACCAGTAGAGTAGCTAATATTACATATTTTTGTAGGGAAAAGTTTTATGAATTTCTATTTCTTTTTTTATTTATCCTGAACATGTTAAAAAACTGCATAACATGCGGGACAATTGCATACAGTGTATACAGGGGACCATATCTTACACAATTTTAAATGTATCAGTAAGTAGTTTAAAAAAATATATAAGAAAAGCTTTACATCTAACTGAAACATGTAATCTGTAGGAGGAAAAATAAGAGGATAAAAGTTAACTAAAATTTACAAGCAGAAAAGAAACAAATAATTCTGATAAAGCTAAGTATATGTTTGTGATGAATCATTGATGTTGTTATCAGATGTAACCCTCTGAGAACCTGGAGGTTCTGTTTTTTCACAATCATACTGCCCTTTATCTGGATTGTTTGTATATTTTTCTCTTCACAAATTTTACCATTTTTTTTTTATTATTTTTATAACGTTTGCATCATTATTTTTTGTTCCATACTGTATTGGATTGTATTGGCATGGCCTTTTTATAAAATCTCTCCACATCGCATACTGTAAATATTAAAGATTTTCTTAGTAATTTTGCAACCTCATTATCTTTAATTAAAAAGTGGCTAGCGTAGCCATAGATGTTCCTGTCAAGCATGGCAAACCAATAAGATATTTTCTATTTGTGTCATAACAATAAAGAATTAAGAAAATGGTGACAAAAAGTGCATAACAATAATGGGATAAAAATTGGTGATAAAATTATTAAAATAAACACCAAACAATATGCCTCAATAGTGATATAATTCTAATATACAGTATACTATACCCCTCCATACGGTACTCTTGCAGATATACAGCGGACCGAATTACAACCAATATGACTGATGACCAGTCAGCCTAAACTGATCGAGGTCGTAAGTTGATGACTCACTGTACTGAATTATAAAATTTTTCAATCTTCTAATCACAGCTTTTGCACAGACACTGATACTTCTTTTTTCAATATAATACTGTATTTAAGTAAAATTATAAAATTTACACTGCCTGATAAATATATTGTATTCTTTACCGCTTTAAGGCTCATTTACACATCTCACCGATGTATTAGTGTTACGTCCACTCAGTCCATCAGTATTAACGAAAAAAAATAGTTACCTTACAATGACGCATTCACACATGTCCGGTCTCGGTGTCAGATACATCTCTGTGCCGTGAAGTTGAATGTCGTTGCCACCGATATTTTTTAGTTTTTCACAGCCATCAAACGAGTGTTGTGAGTTTGTCAAAAATTAAAATGATGAATTACTTATTGAATTGTGGGTGTGTCCTGCTGCTTCAGGTGCATCACTAGGGATATGAGTAATTAGACATCACTCAAGCGTCACAGATTTCACTAATATTGAATTGAAACGGCATTAATATTCCACTGATATGTGTGAATCAACCCTTATTCTTTTGAATTTGCTTCTAGGCTTCACTTCCTGGTGTAATAAATTTATTCATAATTCCTGTTTTATTGGAATAAAATTATGGACACTTTTTTTTTTTATTATTGAGGTATCCTCTTACTTTCATAATTCATCATGTACTAGATATCTTACAGTTATTTGAGGCTGCCAAGTTGAATTTCCTCATACCTTCCCTGCTTTGCTAATGAGCAACCACCCTTCCTAAACCAATCATTCATTTATATTCTAAATGGAGACAATTCAATTTAACATACATTGCCCTCTAATTTTTCCCCAACTCAGTGGCCATCAATGTATAACAAACTGCCAATCAGCTACCAAAATTCCGTTGTAAATTACTACTTTTATTATACTGTCCTGTCCTCAATTCCCAAGCTCTCATTCTCCCCTACTACTGACTGACTGACTGAGGAAGGAATGGAATAAGTAACATGACGGTTTTTTATGTATTGTACTTACATATGCAATACTGTGCAGTACTTGGGCTAAAGACATTTAATTTTTATATAAAACATAAAGAATACAGTATATCATGAATTTTAAAACTGTTATAATTAGGTAACAATACATAACAGTACAGATATACATACATTATTACACGGGTAGACGACAAGGAGGTTTCTGTTCGTAACTTGGTTGTTCGTAAGTAGGGGAGCTTATGTAATTTCATATCACTTAGAAGTAGTTAGGCTTTGAGGTTTATCTCATCCAAACCCAAACCCCTTATTCCCATCCTCTCTTCAGTTATTGATAGAGGAGGGAAGTATGCATATCACATAGCCTCTTGGCTAGTACAGTGGTAACGAGCGAGCCTCGCATTCGCGAGGTCGACAGATCGAGCCTCATCCAGGTAAGAGAGTTTAAGCTGTTTACTAGGGAGGTTACAGCCGTGGCTGGGCACCACAGTGGGGGGGTTGGGGCTTGCACCGGCTGAAACCCAGCAGAACTGGGGCGACGCCTCTGATAGGAGGGCTAAAACCCAGCAAACTATAACTTTAACACTACTCACTGTCTGAGGAAATTAATATTAAAATTGTTGAAAATATAAAAAACCACTTGACCACCATAATAGCAATTTTCAAGTCAACCAGGGTATGAATATTAACTCTGAGACTAATTTCTTATGTCTTCCAACTATGGATGGAAGAGGGAAGTCAAAATGCAACAACAAATACTAGCAATTTCCCCTAGGAAATCAGAACTACTAAACACATATCAAAGACCACATGAAAATATCAACTCTTTCTAGGTGCAAAAGTAAACATGAAGAAATTCTGTTGGTCTGTGAAATGTAGCACTTGGTTTCAACCCTTGAAAACCTAAGCTAGACTCTTAGCTATGGCCACTTGTGGTTGAGGAAAGGATAGTGCTCCCAACACCCTAAGAGGAGTAGTCCTGCCAACTCTGAAGGGTCATTATTTACACCACTTAATGCCATCGTAAATAGGGGAATTTAGTCTTTTGGCATATGTAGGAAATCATACTTGCTGTACATGAATGGGCTGGTTCTCCATTCGCGCCACTGAGCACCATGGTCGTATCTCATTATTTATCAAAATTACCTACAAAGCCCATGATATTTAATAATTATACACACTTTAATTGAACATCAATTAGAGTTTGGGAACTTATACCACCTAAAATGTTACTAAATTTAATATACTTAATACCTTCAATAAAAACGCTGTCGATGACGAATGTCGTCTCTTGAAATACTACATGCCAGAAATGAGGATAACCACACTGATGAATACTTAGCAACGAAATAGCATCTCTCTCTCTCTCTTTCTAAGATTTTATATATATATATATATATATATATATATATATATATATATATATATATATATATATATATATATATATATATATATATATATATATATATATATATATATATATATATATATATATATATATATATATATATATATATATATATATATATATATATATATATATATATATATATATATATATATATATATATATATATATATATATATATATATATATATATATATATATATATATATATATATATATATATATATATATATATATATATATATATATATATATATATATATATATATATATATATATATATATATATATATATATATATATATATATATATATATATACATTATATATATATACATATATATATATATATATATATATATATATATATATATATATATATATATATATATATATATATATATATATATACATATATATAAATATATATATATATATATATATATATATATATATATATATATATATATATATATATATATATATATATATATATATATATATATATATATATATATATATATATATATATATATATATATATATATATATATATATATATATATATATATATATATATATATATATATATATATATATATACATATATATATATATATATATATATATATATATATATATATATATATATATATATATATATATATATATATATATATATATATATATATATATATATATATATATATATATATATATATATATATATATATATATATATATATATATATATATATATATATATATATATATATATATATATATATATATATATATATATATATATATATATATATATATATATATATATATATATATATATATATATATATATATATATATATATATATATATATATATATATATATATATATATATATATATATACATATATATATACATATATATATATATATATATATATATATATATATATATATATATATATATATATATATATATATATATATATATATATATATATATATATATATATATATATATATATATATATATATATATATATATATATATATATATATATATATATATATATATATATATATATATATATATATATATATATATATATATATATATATATATATATATATATATATATATATATATATATATATATATATATATATATATATATATATATATATATATATATATATATATATATATATATATATATATATATATATATATATATATATATATATATATATATATATATATATATATATATATATATATATATATATATATATATATATATATATATATATATATATATATATATATATATATATATATATATATATATATATATATATATATATATATATATATATATATATATATATATGAATGAATCCGGTTTTACGTCACGGACTCCCTTATCAACCAAGGGCTAGGACGGTTGCCTTCTTGCGAAGGACTTGGTTTGGCAGATGTAATCCTTACGCTGAGTGCATGCCTTTGCTAACCTCAGACCGTGACGGGGCGCGAACCCTCGACCTGACGACTCAGAGTCGGAGACGCTAACGACTGAGCCACGGCGACTACATATATATATATATATATATATATATATATATATATATATATATATATATATATATATATACTATATATATATATATATATATATATATATATATATATATATATATATATATATATATATATATATATATATATATATATATATATATATATATATATATATATAT